>JANJGN010000679.1:0-325480 GCA_026770705.1 Isurus oxyrinchus
CACCAACAAATTGAACAACAAACTCCACATTGAAAAACAGCAACAACCTCAACATTGAAAAACACCAACAAATTCAACAACAACCTCAGCATTGAAAAACACCAACAAATTCAACAACAACCTCAACATTGAAAAACACCAACAAATTCAACAACAAAGTCAACATTGAAAAACACCATCAAATTCAACAACAACCTCAACATTGAAAAACAACAACAACCTCAACATTGAATAACACAAACAAATTCAACAACAACCTCAACATTGAAAAGCACCAACAAATTCAACAACAACCTCAACATTGAAAAACAACAACAACCTCAACATTGAAAAACACCAACAAATTCAACAACAACCTCAACATTGAAAAACAACAACAACCTCAACATTGAAAAACACCAACAAATTCAACAACAACCTCAACATTTAAAAACAACAACAAACTCAACATTGAAAAACACCAACAAATTCAACAACAACCTCAACATTGAAAAACAACAACAACCTCAACATTGAAAAACACCAACAAATTCAACAACCACCTCAACATTGAAAAACACCAACAAATTCAACAACAACCTCAGCATTGAAAAACAACAACAACCTCAACATTGAAAAACACCAACAAATTCAACAACAACCTCAACATTGAAAAACAACAACAACCTCAACATTGCAAAACACCAGCAAATTCAACAACAACCTCAGCATTTAAAAACACCAACAAATTCAACAACAACCTCAACATTGAAAAACAACAACAATCTCAACATTGAAAAACACCAACAAATTCAACAACAACCTCAACATTGAAAAACAACAACAACCTCAACATTGAAAAACACCAACAAATTCAACAACAACTGCAACATTGAAAAACACCAACAAATTCAACAACAACCTCGACATTGAAAAACACCCTCAAATTCAACATCAACCTCAACTTTGAAAAACACCAACAACCTCAAAATTGAAAAAAACACCAACAAATTGAACAACAACCTCAACATTGAAAAACACCAACAAATTCAACAACAACCTCAACATTGAAAAACAACAACAACCTCAACATTGAAAAACACCAACAAATTCAACAACAACAACAACTTCAGCATTGATAAACAACAACGACCTCAACATTTAAAAACACCAACAAATTCAACATCAACCTCAACATTGAAAAACAACAGCAACCTCAACATTGAAAAACACCAACAAATTCAACAACAACTTCAACATTGAAAAACACCAACAAATTCAACAACAACCTCGAAATTGAAAAACACCAACAAATACAACAACAACCTCAACATTGAAAAACACCAACAAATTCAACAACAACCTCAACATTAAAAAACGACAACAACCTCAACATTGCAAAACACCAGCAAATTCAACAACAACCTGCACATTTAAAAACACCAACAAATTCAACAACAACCTCAACATTGAATACACCAACAAATTCAACAACAACCTCAACATTTAAAAACGCCAACAAATTCAGCAACAACCTCAACATTGAAAAACAACAACCTCAACATTGAAAAACACCAACAAATTCAACAAAAAATTCAGCATTGAAAAACACCAACAAATTCAACAACAACCTCAACTTTGAAAAACAACGACAACCTCATCATGGAAAAAACACCAACAAATTCAACAACAACCTCAACATTGAAAAACAACAACATCCTCAAAATTGAAAAACACCAAAAAATTCAACAACAACCACAACATTTAAAAACAACAACAACCTCAACATTGAAAAACACCAACAAATTCAACAACAACCTCAACATTGAAAAACACCAACAAATTCAACAACAACCTCAACATTGAAAAACACCAACAAACTCAACAACAACCTCAACATTGAAAAACAACAACAACCTCAACATTGAAAAACACCAACAAATTGAACAACAACCTCAACATTGAAAAACACCAACAAATTCAACAACAACCTCAACATTGAAAAACACCAACAACCTCAACATTGAAAAGCACCAACAAATTCAACAACAACCTCAACATTGAAAAACAACAACAACCTCAACATTGAAAAACACCAACAAATTCAACAACAACCTCAACATTGAAAAACAACAACAACCTCAACATTGAAAAACACCAACAAATTCAACAACAACCTCAACATTTAAAAACAACAACAAACTCAACATTGAAAAACACCAACAAATTCAACAACAACCTCAACATTGAAAAACAACAACAACCTCAACATTGAAAAACACCAACAAATTCAACAACCACCTCAACATTGAAAAACACCAACAAATTCAACAACAACCTCAGCATTGAAAAACAACAACAACCTCAACATTGAAAAACACCAACAAATTCAACAACAACCTCAACATTGAAAAACAACAACAACCTCAACATTGCAAAACACCAGCAAACTCAACAACAACCTCAGCATTTAAAAACACCAACAAATTCAACAACAACCTCAACATTGAAAAACAACAACAATCTCAACATTGAAAAACACCAACAAATTCAACAACAACCTCAACATTGAAAAACAACAACAACCTCAACATTGAAAAACACCAACAAATTCAACAACAACTGCAACATTGAAAAACACCAACAAATTCAACAACAACCTCGACATTGAAAAACACCCTCAAATTCAACATCAACCTCAACTTTGAAAAACACCAACAACCTCAAAATTGAAAAAAACACCAACAAATTGAACAACAACCTCAACATTGAAAAACACCAACAAATTCAACAACAACCTCAACATTGAAAAACAACAACAACCTCAACATTGAAAAACACCAACAAATTCAACAACAACAACAACTTCAGCATTGATAAACAACAACGACCTCAACATTTAAAAACACCAACAAATTCAACATCAACCTCAACATTGAAAAACAACAGCAACCTCAACATTGAAAAACACCAACAAATTCAACAACAACTTCAACATTGAAAAACACCAACAAATTCAACAACAACCTCGAAATTGAAAAACACCAACAAATACAACAACAACCTCAACATTGAAAAACAACAACAACCTCAACATTGAAAAACACCAACAAATTCAACAACAACCTCAACATTAAAAAACGACAACAACCTCAACATTGCAAAACACCAGCAAATTCAACAACAACCTGCACATTTAAAAACACCAACAAATTCAACAACAACCTCAACATTGAAAACACCAACAAATTCAACAACAACCTCAACATTTAAAAACGCCAACAAATTCAGCAACAACCTCAACATTGAAAAACAACAACCTCAACATTGAAAAACACCAACAAATTCAACAAAAAATTCAGCATTGAAAAACACCAACAAATTCAACAACAACCTCAACTTTGAAAAACAACGACAACCTCATCATGGAAAAACACCAACAAATTCAACAACAACCTCAACATTGAAAAACAACAACATCCTCAAAATTGAAAAACACCAAAAAATTCAACAACAACCACAACATTTAAAAACAACAACAACCTCAACATTGAAAAACACCAACAAATTCAACAACAACCTCAACATTGAAAAACACCAACAAATTCAACAACAACCTCAACATTGAAAAACACCAACAAACTCAACAACAACCTCAACATTGAAAAACAACAACAACCTCAACATTGAAAAACACCAACAAATTGAACAACAACCTCAACATTGAAAAACACCAACAAATTCAACAACAACCTCAACATTGAAAAACACCAACAACCTCAACATTGAAAAACACCAACAAATTCAACAACAACCTCAAATTTGAAAAACAACAACAACCTCAACATTGAAAAACACCAACAAATTCAACAACATCCTCAACATTGAAACACAACAACAAACTCAACATTGAGAAACACCAACAAATTCAACAACCTCAACATTGAAAAACAACAACAACCTCAACATTGAAAAACACCAACAAATTCAACAACAACTTCAACATTGAAAAACACCTACAAAATTCAACAACAACCTCAACATTGAAAAACAACTACAACCTCAACATTGAACAACACCAACAAATTCAACAACAACCTCAACATTGAAAAACAAAAACATCAACATTGAAAAACACCAACAAATTCAACAACAACCTCAACATTGAAAAACACAAACAAATTCAGCAACAACTTCAGCATTGAAAAACAACAACAACCTCAACGTTGAAAAGCACCAACAAATTCAACAACAACCTCAACATTGAAAAACAACAACAATCTCAACATTGAAAAACACTAACAAATTCAACAAAAACTTCAACATTGAAAAACACCAAATTAAACAACAACCTCGAAATTGAAAAACACCAACAAATTCAACAACAACTTCAACATTGAAAAACACCAACAAATTCAACAACAACCTCGACATTGAAAAGCACCATCAAATTCAACAACAACCTCAACATTGAAAAACACCAACAACCTCAACATTGAAAAACACCAACAAATTCAACAACAACCTCAACATTGAAAAACAACAACAACCTCAACATTGAAAAACACCAACAAATTCAACAACAACCTCAACATTGAAAAACAACAACAACCTCAACATTGAAAAACACCAACAAATTCAACAACAACCTCAACATTGAAAAACACCAACAAATTCAACAACAACCTCAGCATTGAAAAACAACAACAACCTCAACATTGAAAAACACCAACAAATTCAACAACAAACTCAACATTGAAAAACAACAACAACCTCAACATTGAAAAACACCAACAAATTCAACAACAACTTCAACATTGAAAAACACCAACAAATTCAACAACAACCTCGAAATTGAATAACACCAACAAATTCAACAACAACCTCAACATTGAAAAACACCAACAAATTCAACAACAACCTCAACATTGAAAAACACCAACAAACTCAACAACAACCTCAACATTGAAAAACAACAACAACCTCAACATTGAAAAACACCAACAAATTGAACAACAACCTCAACATTGAAAAACACCAACAAATTCAACAACAACCTCAACATTGAAAAACACCAACAACCTCAACATTGAAAAACACCAACAAATTCAACAACAACCTCAAATTTGAAAAACAACAACAACCTCAACATTGAAAAACACCAACAAATTCAACAACATCCTCAACATTGAAACACAACAACAAACTCAACATTGAGAAACACCAACAAATTCAACAACCTCAACATTGAAAAACAACAACAACCTCAACATTGAAAAACACCAACAAATTCAACAACAACTTCAACATTGAAAAACACCTACAAATTCAACAACAACCTCAACATTGAAAAACAACTACAACCTCAACATTGAACAACACCAACAAATTCAACAACAACCTCAACATTGAAAAACAAAAACATCAACATTGAAAAACACCAACAAATTCAACAACAACCTCAACATTGAAAAACACAAACAAATTCAGCAACAACTTCAGCATTGAAAAACAACAACAACCTCAACGTTGAAAAGCACCAACAAATTCAACAACAACCTCAACATTGAAAAACAACAACAATCTCAACATTGAAAAACACTAACAAATTCAACAAAAACTTCAACATTGAAAAACACCAAATTAAACAACAACCTCGAAATTGAAAAACACCAACAAATTCAACAACAACTTCAACATTGAAAAACACCAACAAATTCAACAACAACCTCGACATTGAAAAGCACCATCAAATTCAACAACAACCTCAACATTGAAAAACACCAACAACCTCAACATTGAAAAACACCAACAAATTCAACAACAACCTCAACATTGAAAAACAACAACAACCTCAACATTGAAAAACACCAACAAATTCAACAACAACCTCAACATTGAAAAACAACAACAACCTCAACATTGAAAAACACCAACAAATTCAACAACAACCTCAACATTGAAAAACACCAACAAATTCAACAACAACCTCAGCATTGAAAAACAACAACAACCTCAACATTGAAAAACACCAACAAATTCAACAACAAACTCAACATTGAAAAACAACAACAACCTCAACATTGAAAAACACCAACAAATTCAACAACAACTTCAACATTGAAAAACACCAACAAATTCAACAACAACCTCGAAATTGAATAACACCAACAAATTCAACAACAACCTCAACATTGAAAAACACCAACAAATTCAACAACAACCTCAACATTGAAAAACACCAACAAACTCAACAACAACCTCAACATTGAAAAACAACAACAACCTCAACATTGAAAAACACCAACAAATTGAACAACAACCTCAACATTGAAAAACACCAACAAATTCAACAACAACCTCAACATTGAAAAACACCAACAACCTCAACATTGAAAAACACCAACAAATTCAACAACAACCTCAAATTTGAAAAACAACAACAACCTCAACATTGAAAAACACCAACAAATTCAACAACATCCTCAACATTGAAACACAACAACAAACTCAACATTGAGAAACACCAACAAATTCAACAACCTCAACATTGAAAAACAACAACAACCTCAACATTGAAAAACACCAACAAATTCAACAACAACTTCAACATTGAAAAACACCTACAAATTCAACAACAACCTCAACATTGAAAAACAACTACAACCTCAACATTGAACAACACCAACAAATTCAACAACAACCTCAACATTGAAAAACAAAAACATCAACATTGAAAAACACCAACAAATTCAACAACAACCTCAACATTGAAAAACACAAACAAATTCAGCAACAACTTCAGCATTGAAAAACAACAACAACCTCAACGTTGAAAAGCACCAACAAATTCAACAACAACCTCAACATTGAAAAACAACAACAATCTCAACATTGAAAAACACTAACAAATTCAACAAAAACTTCAACATTGAAAAACACCAAATTAAACAACAACCTCGAAATTGAAAAACACCAACAAATTCAACAACAACTTCAACATTGAAAAACACCAACAAATTCAACAACAACCTCGACATTGAAAAGCACCATCAAATTCAACAACAACCTCAACATTGAAAAACACCAACAACCTCAACATTGAAAAACACCAACAAATTCAACAACAACCTCAACATTGAAAAACAACAACAACCTCAACATTGAAAAACACCAACAAATTCAACAACAACCTCAACATTGAAAAACAACAACAACCTCAACATTGAAAAACACCAACAAATTCAACAACAACCTCAACATTGAAAAACACCAACAAATTCAACAACAACCTCAGCATTGAAAAACAACAACAACCTCAACATTGAAAAACACCAACAAATTCAACAACAAACTCAACATTGAAAAACAACAACAACCTCAACATTGAAAAACACCAACAAATTCAACAACAACTTCAACATTGAAAAACACCAACAAATTCAACAACAACCTCGAAATTGAATAACACCAACAAATTCAACAACAACCTCAACATTGAAAAACAACAACAACCTCAACATTGAAAAACACCAACAAATTCAACAACAACCTCAACATTAAAAAACAACAACAACCTCAACATTGAAAAACACCAACAAATTCAACAACAACCTCAACATTTAAAAACACCAACAAATTCAACAACAACCTCAACATTGAAAAACAACAACTATCTCAACATTGAAAAACACCAACAAATTGAACAACAAACTCCACATTGAAAAACAGCAACAACCTCAACATTGAAAAACACCAACAAATTCAACAACAACCTCAACATTGAAAAACACCCACAAATTCAACAACAACCTCAACATTGAAAAACACCAACAAATTCAACAACAAAGTCAACATTGAAAAACACCATCAAATTCAACAACAACCTCAACATTGAAAAACAACAACAACCTCAACATTGAAAAACACAAACAAATTCAACAACAACCTCAACATTGAAAAGCACCAACAAATTCAACAACAACCTCAACATTGAAAAACAACAACAACCTCAACATTGAAAAACACCAACAAATTCAACAACAACCTCAACATTGAAAAACAACAACAACCTCAACATTGAAAAACACCAACAAATTCAACAACAACCTCAACATTTAAAAACAACAACAAACTCAACATTGAAAAACACCAACAAATTCAACAACAACCTCAACATTGAAAAACACCAACAAATTCAACAACCACCTCAACATTGAAAAACACCAACAAATTCAACAACAACCTCAGCATTGAAAAACAACAACAACCTCAACATTGAAAAACACCAACAAATTCAACAACAACCTCAACATTGAAAAACAACAACAACCTCAACATTGCAAAACACCAGCAAATTCAACAACAACCTCAGCATTTAAAAACACCAACAAATTCAACAACAACCTCAACATTGAAAAACAACAACTATCTCAACATTGAAAAACACCAACAAATTGAACAACAAACTCCACATTGAAAAACAGCAACAACCTCAACATTGAAAAACACCAACAAATTCAACAACAACCTCAACATTGAAAAACACCAACAAATTCAACAACAAAGTCAACATTGAAAAACACCATCAAATTCAACAACAACCTCAACATTGAAAAACAACAACAACCTCAACATTGAAAAACACAAACAAATTCAACAACAACCTCAACATTGAAAAGCACCAACAAATTCAACAACAACCTCAACATTGAAAAACAACAACAACCTCAACATTGAAAAACACCAACAAATTCAACAACAACCTCAACATTGAAAAACAACAACAACCTCAACATTGAAAAACACCAACAAATTCAACAACAACCTCAACATTTAAAAACAACAACAAACTCAACATTGAAAAACACCAACAAATTCAACAACAACCTCAACATTGAAAAACAACAACAACCTCAACATTGAAAAACACCAACAAATTCAACAACCACCTCAACATTGAAAAACACCAACAAATTCAACAACAACCTCAGCATTGAAAAACAACAACAACCTCAACATTGAAAAACACCAACAAATTCAACAACAACCTCAACATTGAAAAACAACAACAACCTCAACATTGCAAAACACCAGCAAATTCAACAACAACCTCAGCATTTAAAAACACCAACAAATTCAACAACAACCTCAACATTGAAAAACAACAACAATCTCAACATTGAAAAACACCAACAAATTCAACAACAACCTCAACATTGAAAAACAACAGCAACCTCAACATTGAAAAACACCAACAAATTCAACAACAACTGCAACATTGAAAAACACCAACAAATTCAACAACAACCTCAACATTGAAAAACAACAACAACCTCAACATTGAAAAACACCAACAAATTCAACAACAACAACAACTTCAGCATTGATAAACAACAACGACCTCAACATTTAAAAACACCAACAAATTCAACATCAACCTCAACATTGAAAAACAACAACAACCTCAACATTGAAAAACACCAACAAATTCAACAACAACTTCAACATTGAAAAACACCAACAAATTCAACAACAACCTCGAAATTGAAAAACACCAACAAATACAACAACAACCTCAACATTGAAAAACAACAACAACCTCAACATTGAAAAACACCAACAAATTCAACAACAACCTCAACATTAAAAAACGACAACAACCTCAACATTGCAAAACACCAGCAAATTCAACAACAACCTGCACATTTAAAAACACCAACAAATTCAACAACAACCTCAACATTGAAAACACCAACAAATTCAACAACAACCTCAACATTTAAAAACGCCAACAAATTCAGCAACAACCTCAACATTGAAAAACAACAACCTCAACATTGAAAAACACCAACAAATTCAACAAAAAATTCAGCATTGAAAAACACCAACAAATTCAACAACAACCTCAACTTTGAAAAACAACGACAACCTCATCATGGAAAAACACCAAAAAATTCAACAACAACCACAACATTTAAAAACAACAACAACCTCAACATTGAAAAACACCAACAAATTCAACAACAACCTCAACATTGAAAAACACCAACAAATTCAACAACAACCTCAACATTGAAAAACACCAACAAACTCAACAACAACCTCAACATTGAAAAACAACAACAACCTCAACATTGAAAAACACCAACAAATTGAACAACAACCGCAACATTGAAAAACACCAACAAATTCAACAACAACCTCAACATTGAAAAACACCAACAACCTCAACATTGAAAAACACCAACAAATTCAACAACAACCTCAAATTTGAAAAACAACAACAACCTCAACATTGAAAAACACCAACAAATTCAACAACATCCTCAACATTGAAACACAACAACAAACTCAACATTGAGAAACACCAACAAATTCAACAACCTCAACATTGAAAAACAACAACAACCTCAACATTGAAAAACACCAACAAATTCAACAACAACTTCAACATTGAAAAACACCTACAAATTCAACAACAACCTCAACATTGAAAAACAACTACAACCTCAACATTGAACAACACCAACAAATTCAACAACAACCTCAACATTGAAAAACAAAAACATCAACATTGAAAAACACCAACAAATTCAACAACAACCTCAACATTGAAAAACACAAACAAAATCAGCAACAACTTCAGCATTGAAAAACAACAACAACCTCAACGTTGAAAAGCACCAACAAATTCAACAACAACCTCAACATTGAAAAACAACAACAATCTCAACATTGAAAAACACTAACAAATTCAACAAAAACTTCAACATTGAAAAACACCAAATTCAACAACAACCTCGAAATTGAAAAACACCAACAAATTCAACAACAACTTCAACATTGAAAAACACCAACAAATTCAACAACAACCTCGACATTGAAAAGCACCATCAAATTCAACAACAACCTCAACATTGAAAAACACCAACAACCTCAACATTGAAAAACACCAACAAATTGAACAACAACCTCAACATTTAAAAACAACAACAACCTCAACATCGAAAAACACCAACAAATTCAACAACAACCTCAACATTGAAAAACACCGACAAATTCAACAACAACCTCAACATTGAAAAACACCAACAAATTCAACAACAACCTCAACATTGAAAAACACCAACAAATTCAACAACAACCTCAACATTGAAAAACAACAACAACCTCAACATTGAAAAACACCAACAGATTCAACAATAACCTCAACATTGAAAAAGAACAACGACCTCAACATTGAAAAACACCAACAAATTCAACAACAACCTCAACATTGAAAAACACCAACAAATTCAACAACAACCTCAAAATTGAAAAACAACAACAACCTCAACATTGAAAAACACCTACAAATTCAACAACAACCTCAACATTGAAAAACACCAACAACCTCAAAATTGAAAAAACACCAACAAATTCAACAACAACCTCAACATTTAAAAACAACAACAACCTCAACATTGAAAAACACCAACAAATTCAACAACAACCTCAACATTGAACAACACCAACAAATTCAACAACAACCTCAACATTGAAAAACACCAACAAACTCAACAACAACCTCAACATTGAAAAACAACAACAACCTCAACATTGAAAAACACCAACAAATTCAACAACAACCTCAACATTGAAAAACACCAAAAAATTCAACAACAAACTCAAGATTGATAAACACCAACAAATTCAACAACCTCAACATTGAAAAACAACAACAACCTCAACATTGAAAAACACCAACAAATTGAACAACAACCTCAACATTGAAAATCACCAACAAATTCAACAACAACCTCAACATTGAAAAACAACAACAACCTCAACATTGAAAAACACCAACAAATTCAACAACAACCTCAACGTTGAAAAACAACAACAACCTCAACATTGAAAAACACCAACAAATTCAACAACAACCTCAACATTGAAAAACAACAACAAACTCAACATTGAAAAACACCAACAAATTCAACAACAACCTCACCATTGAAAAACGACAACAAACTCAACATTGAAAAACACCAACAAATTCAACAACAACCTCAACATTGAAAAACAACAACAAACTCAACATTGAAAAACACCAACAAATTCAACAATAACCTCAACATTTAAAAACAACAACAACCTCAACATTGAAAAACACCAACAAATTCAACAACATCCTCAACATTGAAAAACACCAATAAATTCAACAACAACCTCAACATTGAAAAACAACAACAACGTCAACATTGAAAAACACCAACAAATTCAACAACAACCTCAACATTGAAAAACAACAACAACCTCAACATTGAAAAACAACAACAAATTCAACAACAACCTCAACATTGAAAAACACCAACAAATTCAACAACAACCTCAGCATTGAAAAACAACAACAACCTCAACATTGAAAAACACCAACAAATTCAACAACAACCTCAACATTGAAAAACAACAACAACCTCAACATTGAAAAACACCAACAAATTCAACAACAACTTCAACATTGAAAAACACCAACAAATTCAAAAACAACCTCGAAATTGAAAAACACCAACAAATACAACAACAACCTCAACATTGAAAAACAACAACAACCTCAACATTGAAAAACACCAACAAATTCAACAACAACCTCAACATTAAAAAACGACAACAACCTCAACATTGCAAAACACCAGCAAATTCAACAACAACCTGCACATTTAAAAACACCAACAAATTCAACAACAACCTCAACATTGAAAACACCAACAAATTCAACAACAACCTCAACATTTAAAAACGCCAACAAATTCAGCAACAACCTCAACATTGAAAAACAACAACCTCAACATTGAAAAACACCAACAAATTCAACAAAAAATTCAGCATTGAAAAACACCAACAAATTCAACAACAACCTCAACTTTGAAAAACAACGACAACCTCATCATGGAAAAACACCAAAAAATTCAACAACAACCACAACATTTAAAAACAACAACAACCTCAACATTGAAAAACACCAACAAATTCAACAACAACCTCAACATTGAAAAACACCAACAAATTCAACAACAACCTCAACATTGAAAAACACCAACAAACTCAACAACAACCTCAACATTGAAAAACAACAACAACCTCAACATTGAAAAACACCAACAAATTGAACAACAACCGCAACATTGAAAAACACCAACAAATTCAACAACAACCTCAACATTGAAAAACACCAACAACCTCAACATTGAAAAACACCAACAAATTCAACAACAACCTCAAATTTGAAAAACAACAACAACCTCAACATTGAAAAACACCAACAAATTCAACAACATCCTCAACATTGAAACACAACAACAAACTCAACATTGAGAAACACCAACAAATTCAACAACCTCAACATTGAAAAACAACAACAACCTCAACATTGAAAAACACCAACAAATTCAACAACAACTTCAACATTGAAAAACACCTACAAATTCAACAACAACCTCAACATTGAAAAACAACTACAACCTCAACATTGAACAACACCAACAAATTCAACAACAACCTCAACATTGAAAAACAAAAACATCAACATTGAAAAACACCAACAAATTCAACAACAACCTCAACATTGAAAAACACAAACAAAATCAGCAACAACTTCAGCATTGAAAAACAACAACAACCTCAACGTTGAAAAGCACCAACAAATTCAACAACAACCTCAACATTGAAAAACAACAACAATCTCAACATTGAAAAACACTAACAAATTCAACAAAAACTTCAACATTGAAAAACACCAAATTCAACAACAACCTCGAAATTGAAAAACACCAACAAATTCAACAACAACTTCAACATTGAAAAACACCAACAAATTCAACAACAACCTCGACATTGAAAAGCACCATCAAATTCAACAACAACCTCAACATTGAAAAACACCAACAACCTCAACATTGAAAAACACCAACAAATTGAACAACAACCTCAACATTTAAAAACAACAACAACCTCAACATCGAAAAACACCAACAAATTCAACAACAACCTCAACATTGAAAAACACCGACAAATTCAACAACAACCTCAACATTGAAAAACACCAACAAATTCAACAACAACCTCAACATTGAAAAACACCAACAAATTCAACAACAACCTCAACATTGAAAAACAACAACAACCTCAACATTGAAAAACACCAACAGATTCAACAATAACCTCAACATTGAAAAAGAACAACGACCTCAACATTGAAAAACACCAACAAATTCAACAACAACCTCAACATTGAAAAACACCAACAAATTCAACAACAACCTCAAAATTGAAAAACAACAACAACCTCAACATTGAAAAACACCTACAAATTCAACAACAACCTCAACATTGAAAAACACCAACAACCTCAAAATTGAAAAAACACCAACAAATTCAACAACAACCTCAACATTTAAAAACAACAACAACCTCAACATTGAAAAACACCAACAAATTCAACAACAACCTCAACATTGAACAACACCAACAAATTCAACAACAACCTCAACATTGAAAAACACCAACAAACTCAACAACAACCTCAACATTGAAAAACAACAACAACCTCAACATTGAAAAACACCAACAAATTCAACAACAACCTCAACATTGAAAAACACCAAAAAATTCAACAACAAACTCAAGATTGATAAACACCAACAAATTCAACAACCTCAACATTGAAAAACAACAACAACCTCAACATTGAAAAACACCAACAAATTGAACAACAACCTCAACATTGAAAATCACCAACAAATTCAACAACAACCTCAACATTGAAAAACAACAACAACCTCAACATTGAAAAACACCAACAAATTCAACAACAACCTCAACGTTGAAAAACAACAACAACCTCAACATTGAAAAACACCAACAAATTCAACAACAACCTCAACATTGAAAAACAACAACAAACTCAACATTGAAAAACACCAACAAATTCAACAACAACCTCACCATTGAAAAACGACAACAAACTCAACATTGAAAAACACCAACAAATTCAACAACAACCTCAACATTGAAAAACAACAACAAACTCAACATTGAAAAACACCAACAAATTCAACAATAACCTCAACATTTAAAAACAACAACAACCTCAACATTGAAAAACACCAACAAATTCAACAACATCCTCAACATTGAAAAACACCAATAAATTCAACAACAACCTCAACATTGAAAAACAACAACAACGTCAACATTGAAAAACACCAACAAATTCAACAACAACCTCAACATTGAAAAACAACAACAACCTCAACATTGAAAAACAACAACAAATTCAACAACAACCTCAACATTGAAAAACACCAACAAATTCAACAACAACCTCAGCATTGAAAAACAACAACAACCTCAACATTGAAAAACACCAACAAATTCAACAACAACCTCAACATTGAAAAACAACAACAACCTCAACATTGAAAAACACCAACAAATTCAACAACAACTTCAACATTGAAAAACACCAACAAATTCAAAAACAACCTCGAAATTGAAAAACACCAACAAATTCAACAACAACCTCAACATTGAAAAACAACAACAACCTCAACATTGAATAGCACCAACAAATTCAACAACGACCTCAACATTAAAAAACAACAACAACCTCAACATTGAAAAACACCAACAAATTCAACAACAACCTCAACATTTAAAAACACCAACAAATTCAACAACAACCTCAACATTGAAAAACAACAACTATCTCAACATTGAAAAACACCAACAAATTCAACAACAACCTCAACATTGAAAAACAGCAACAACCTCAACATTGAAAAACACCAACATATTCAAAAACAACCTCAACATTGAAAAACACCAACAAATTCAACAACAACCTCAACATTGAAAAACACCAACAAATTCAACAACAAAGTCAACATTGAAAAACACCAACAAATTCAACAACAACCTCAACATTGAAAAACAACAACAACCTCAACATTGAAAAACACAAACAAATTCAACAACATCCTCAACATTGAAAAGCACCAACAAATTCAACAACAACCTCAACATTGAAAAAGAACAACAACCTCAACATTGAAAAACACCAACAAATTCAACAACAACCTCAACATTGAAAAACAACAACAACCTCAACATTGAAAAACATCAACAAATTCAACAACAACCTCAACATTGAAAAACAACAACAAACTCAACATTGAAAAACACCAACAAATTCAACAACAACCTCAACATTGAAAAACAACAACAACCTCAACATTGAAAAACACCAACAAATTCAACAAGAACCTCAACATTGAAAAACAGCAACAAATTCAACAACAACCTGAGCATTGAAAAACAACAACAACCTCAACATTGAAAAACACCAACAACTTCAACAACAACCTTTACATTGAAAAACAACAACAACTTCAACATTGAAAAACACCAACAAATTCAACAACAACCTCGAAATTGAAAAACACCAACAAATACAACAACAACCTCAACATTGAAAAACAACAACAACCTCAACATTGAAAAACACCAACAAATTCAACAACAACCTCAACATTGAAAAACAACAACAACCTCAACATTGCAAAACACCAGCAAATTCAACAACAACCTCAACATTTAAAAACCCCAACAAATTCAACAACAACCTCAACATTGAAAAACAACAACAATCTCAACATTGAAAAACACCAACAAATTCAACAACAACCTCAACATTGAAAAACAACAACAACCTCAACATTGAAAAACACCAACAAATTCAACAACAACTTCTACATTGAAAAACAACAACAAATTCAACAACAACCTCGACATTGAAAAACACCCTCAAATTCAACATCAACCTCAACATTGAAAAACACCAACAACCTCAAAATTGAAAAAACACCAACAAATTCAACAACAGCCTCAACATTGAAAAACAGCAACAACCTCAACATTGAAAAACGACAACAACCTCAACATTGAAAAACACCAACAAATTCAACAACAACCTCAACATTGAAAAACACCAACAAATTCAACAACAACCTCAACATTGAAAAACAACAACAACCTAAACATTGAAAAACACCAACAATTTCAACAACAACATCAACATTGAAAAACAACAACAACCTCAACATTGAAAAACACCAACAAATTCAACAACAACCTCAACAGTGAAAAACACCAACAAATTCAACAACAACTTCAGCATTGAAAAACAACAACAACCTCAACATTGAAAAACACCAACAAATTCAACAACAACCTCAACATTGAAAAACAACAACAACCTCAACATTGAAAAACACCAACAAATTCAACAACAACTTCAACATTGAAAAACACCAACAAATTCAACAACAACCTCGAAATTGAAAAACACCAACAAATACAACAACAACCTCAACATTGAAAAACAACAACAACCTCAACATTGAAAAACACCAACAAATTCAACAACAACCTCAACATTGAAAAACAACAACAACCTCAACATTGCAAAACACCAGCAAATTCAACAACAACCTCAACATTTAAAAACACCAACAAATTCAACAACAACCTCAACATTGAAAACACCAACAAATTCAACAACAACCTCAACATTTAAAAACGCCAACAAATTCAACAACAACCTCAACATTGAAAAACAACAACCTCAACATTGAAAAACACCAACAAATTCAACAAAAAATTCAACATTGAAAAACACCAACAAATTCAACAACAACCTCAACTTTGAAAGACAACGACAACCTCATCATGGAAAAACACCAACAAATTCAACAACAACCTCAACATTGAAAAACAACAACATCCTCAAAATTGAAAAACACCAAAAAATTCAACAACAACCACAACATTTAAAAACAACAACAACCTCAACATTGAAAAACACCAACAAATTCAACAACAACCTCAACATTGAAAAACACCAACAAATTCAGCAACAACCTCAACATTGAAAAACACCAACAAACTCAACAACAACCTCAACATTGAAAAACAACAACAACCTCAACATTGAAAAACACCAACAAATTCAACAACAACCTCAGCATTGAAAAACACCAACAAATTCAACAACAACCTCAACATTGAAAAACGCCAACAACCTCAACATTGAAAAACACCAACAAATTCAACAACAACCTCAACATTGAAAAACAACAACAAACTCAACATTGAAAAACACCAACAAATTCAACAACCTCAACATTGAAAAACAACAACAACCTCAACATTGAAAAACACCAACAAATTCAACAACAACTTCAACATTGAAAAACACCTACAAATTCAACAACAACCTCAACATTGAAAAACAACAACAACCTCAACATTGAACAACACCAACAAATTCAACAACAACCTCAACATTGAAAAACAACAACAACATCAACATTGAAAAACACCAACAAATTCAACAACAACCTCAACATTGAAAAGCACAAACAAATTCAACAACAACCTCAGCATTGAAAAACAACAACAACCTCAACGTTGAAAAGCACCAACAAATTCAACAACATCCTCAACATTGAAAAACAACAACAATCTCAACATTGAAAAACACCAACAAATTCAACATAAACTTCAACATTGAAAAACACCAACAAATTCAACAACAACCTCGAAATTGAAAAACACCAACAAATTCAACAACAACTTCAACATTGAAAAACACCAACAAATTCAACAACAACCTCGACATTGAAAAACACCAACAACCTTAAAATTGAAAAAACACCAACAAATTCAACAACAACCTCAACATTTTAAAACAACAACAACCTCAACATTGAAAAACACCAACAAATTCAACAACAACCTCAACATTGAAAAACACCAACAAATTCAACAACAACCTCAACATTGAAAACCACCAACAAATTCAACAACAACCTCAACATTGAAAAACACCAACAAATTCAACAACAACCTCAACATTGAAAAACAACAACAACCTCAACTTTGAAAAACTCCAACAAATTCAACAACAACCTCAACATTGAAAAACAACAACAAACTCAACATTGAAAAACACCAACAAATTCAAAAACAACCTCAACATTGAAAAACAACAACAACCTCAACATTGAACAACACCAACAAATTCAACAACAACCTCAACATTGAAAAACAACAACAACATCAACATTGAAAAACACCAACAAATTCAACAACAACCTCAACATTGAAAAACACAAACAAATTCAACAACAACCTCAGCATTGAAAAACAACAACAACCTCAACGTTGAAAAGCACCAACAAATTCAACAACATCCTCAACATTGAAAAACAACAACAATCTCAACATTGAAAAACACCAACAAATTCAACATAAACTTCAACATTGAAAAACAACAGCAAATTCAACAACAACCTCGAAATTGAAAAACACCAACAAATTCAACAACAACTTCAACATTGAAAAACACCAAAAAATTCAACAACAACCTCGACATTGAAAAACACCAACAACCTCAAAATTGAAAAAACACCAACAAATTCAACAACAACCTCAACATTTAAAAACAACAACAACCTCAACATTGAAAAACACCAACAAATTCAACAACAACCTCAACATTGAAAAACACCAACAAATTCAACAACAACCTCAACATTGAAAACCATCAACAAATTCAACAACAACCTCAACATTGAAAAACACCAACAAATTCAACAACAACCTCAACATTGAAAAACAACAGCAACCTCAACATTGAAAAACTCCAACAAATTCAACAACAACCTGAACATTGAAAAACACCAACAAATTCAACAACAACCTCAACATTGAAAAACACCAACAAATTCAACAACAAACTCAAAATTGAAAAACAACAACAACCTCAACATTGAAAAACACCTACAAATTCAACAACAACCTTAACATTGAAAAACACCAACAACCTCAAAATTGAAAAAACACCAACAAATTCAACAAGAACGTCAACATTTAAAAACAACAACAACCTCAACATTGAAAAACACCAACAAATTCAACAACAACCTCAACATTGAAAAACACCAACAAATTCAACAACAACCTCAACATTGAAAAACACCAACAAACTCAACAACAACCTCAACATTGAAAAACAACAACAACCTCAACATTGAAAAACACCAACAAATTCAACAACAACATCAACATTGAAAAACACCAACAAATTCAACAACAAACTCAAGATTGAAAAACACCAACAAATTCAACAACCTCAACATTGAAAAACAACAACAACCTCAACATTGAAAAACACCAACAAATTGAACAACAACCTCAACATTGAAAAACACCAACAAATTCAACAACAACCTCAACATTGAAAAACAACAACAACCTCAACATTGAAAAACACCACCAAATTCAACAACAACCTCAACATTGAAAAACAACAACAACCTCAACATTGAAAAACACCAACAATTTCAACAACAACCTCACCATTGAAAAACAACAACAAACTCAACATTGAAAAACACCAACAAATTCAACAACAACCTCAGCATTGAAAAACAACAACAACCTCAACATTGAAAAACACCAACAAATTCAACAATAACCTCAACATTGAAAAACAACAACAACCTCAACATTGAAAAACACCAACAAATTCAACAACAACCTCAACATTGAAAAACACCAACAAATTCAACAACAACCTCAACATTGAAAAACAACAACAACTTCAACATTGAAAAACACCAACAAATTCAACAACAACCTCAACATTGAAAAACAACAACAACCTCAACATTGAAAAACACCAACAAATTCAACAACAACCTCAACATTGAAAAACACCCACAAATTCAACAACAACCTCAGCATTGAAAAACAACAACAACCTCAACATTGAGAAACACCAACAAATTCAACAACAACCTCAACATTGAAAAACAACAACAACCTCAACATTGAAAAACACCAACAAATTCAACAAAAACTTCAACATTGAAAAACACCAACAAATTCAACAACAACCTCGAAATTGAAAAACACCAACAAATTCAACAACAACCTCAACATTGAAAAACACAAACAAATTCAACAACAAGCTCAGCATTGAAAAACAACAACAACCTCAACGTTGAAAAGCACCAACAAATTCAACAACATCCTCAACATTGAAAAACAACAATAATCTCAACATTGAAAAACACCAACAAATTCAACATAAACTTCAACATTGAAAAACAACAGCAAATTCAACAACAACCTCGAAATTGAAAAACACCAACAAATTCAACAACAACTTCAACATTGAAAAACACCAACAAATTCAACAACAACCTCGACATTGAAAAACACCAACAACCTCAAAATTGAAAAAACACCAACAAATTCAACAACAACCTCAACATTTAAAAACAACAACAACCTCAACATTGAAAAACACCAACAAATTCAACAACAACCTCAACATTGAAAAACACCAACAAATTCAACAACAACCTCAACATTGAAAACCATCAACAAATTCAACAAGAACCTCAACATTGAAAAACACCATCAAATTCAACAACAACCTCAACATTGAAAAACAACAACAACCTCAACATTGAAAAACTCCAACAAATTCAACAACAACCTCAACATTGAAAAACAACAACAAACTCAACATTGAAAAACACCAACAAATTCAACAACAACCTCAACATTGAAAAACAACAACAACCTCAACATTGAAAAACACCAACAGATTCAACAATAACCTCAACATTGAAAAAGAACAACAACCTGAACATTGAAAAACACCAAAAAATTCAACAACAACCTCAACATTGAAAAACACCAACAAATTCAACAACAAACTCAAAATTGAAAAACAACAACAACCTCAACATTGAAAAACACCTACAAATTCAACAACAACCTTAACATTGAAAAACACCAACAACCTCAAAATTGAAAAAACACCAACAAATTCAACAAGAACCTCAACATTTAAAAACAACAACAACCTCAACATTGAAAAACACCAACAAATTCAACAACAACCTCAACATTGAAAAACACCAACAAATTCAACAACAACCTCAACATTGAAAAACAGCAACAAACTCAACAACAACCTCAACATTGAAAAACAACAACAACCTCAACATTGAAAAACACCAACAAATTCAACAACAACCTCAACATTGAAAAACACCAACAAATTCAACAACAAACTCAAGATTGAAAAACACCAACAAATTCAACAACCTCAACATTGAAAAACAACAACAACCTCAACATTGAAAAACACCAACAAATTGAATAACAACCTCAACATTGAAAAACACCAACAAATTCAACAACATCCTCAACATTGAAAAACAACAACAACCTCAACATTGAAAAACACCACCAAATTCAACAACAAACTCAACATAGAAAAACAACAACAACCTCAACATTGAAAAACACCAACAAATTCAACAACAACCTCACCATTGAAAAACAACAACAAACTCAACATTGAAAAACACCAACAAATTCAACAACAACCTCAACATTGAAAAACAACAACAACCTCAACATTGAAAAACACCAACAAATTCAACAATAACCTCAACATTGAAAAACAACAACAACCTCAACATTGAAAAACACCAACAAATTCAACAACAACCTCAACATTGAAAAACACCAACAAATTCAACAACAACCTCAACATTGAAAAACAACAACAACCTCAACATTGAAAAACACCAACAAATTCAACAACAACCTCAACATTGAAAAACAACAACAACCTCAACATTGAAAAACACCAACAAATTCAACAACAACCTCAACATTGAAAAACACCCACAAATTCAACAACAACCTCAGCATTGAAAAACAACAACAACCTCAACATTGAGAAACACCAATAAATTCAACAACAACCTCAACATTGAAAAACAACAACAACCTCAACATTGAAAAACACCAACAAATTCAACAACAACTTCAACATTGAAAAACACCAACAAATTCAACAACAACCTCGAAATTGAAAAACACCAACAAATTCAACAACAACCTCAACATTGAAAAACAACAACAACCTCAACATTGAAAAACACCAACAAATTCAACAACAACCTCAACATTTAAAACAACAACAACCTCAACATTGAAAAACACCAACAAATTCAACAACAACCTCAACATTTAAAAACACCAACAAATTCAACAACAACCTCAACATTGAAAAACAACAACAATCTCAACATTGAAAAACACCAACAAATTCAACAACAAACTCAACATTGAAAAACAGCAAAAACCTCAACATTGAAAAACACCAACAGATTCAACAATAACCTCAACATTGAAAAAGAACAACAACCTGAACATTGAAAAACACCAACAAATTCAACAACAACCTCAACATTGAAAAACACCAACAAATTCAACAACAAACTCAAAATTGGAAAACAACAACAACCTCAACATTGAAAAACACCTACAAATTCAACAACAACCTTAACATTGAAAAACACCAACAACCTCAAAATTGAAAAAACACCAACAAATTCAACAAGAACGTCAACATTTAAAAACAACAACCTCAACATTGAAAAACACCAACAAATTCAACAACAACCTCAACATTGAAAAACACCAACAAATTCAACAACAACCTCAACATTGAAAAACACCAACAAACTCAACAACAACCTCAACATTGAAAAACAACAACAACCTCAACATTGAAAAACACCAACAAATTCAACAACAACATCAACATTGAAAAACAACAACAAATTCAACAACAAACTCAAGATTGAAAAACACCAACAAATTCAACAACCTCAACATTGAAAAACAACAACAACCTCAACATTGAAAAACACCAACAAATTGAACAACAACCTCAACATTGAAAAACACCAACAAATTCAACAACAACCTCAACATTGAAAAACAACAACAACCTCAACATTGAAAAACACCACCAAATTCAACAACAACCTCAACATTGAAAAACAACAACAACCTCAACATTGAAAAACACCAACAATTTCAACAACAACCTCACCATTGAAAAACAACAACAAACTCAACATTGAAAAACACCAACAAATTCAACAACAACCTCAACATTGAAAAACAACAACAACCTCAACATTGAAAAACACCAACAAATTCAACAATAACCTCAACATTGAAAAACAACAACAACCTCAACATTGAAAAACACCAACAAATTCAACAACAACCTCAACATTGAAAAACACCAACAAATTCAACAACAACCTCAACATTGAAAAACAACAACAACCTCAACATTGAAAAACACCAACAAATTCAACAACAACCTCAACATTGAAAAACAACAACAACCTCAACATTGAAAAACACCAACAAATTCAACAACAACCTCAACATTGAAAAACACCCACAAATTCAACAACAACCTCAGCATTGAAAAACAACAACAACCTCAACATTGAGAAACACCAACAAATTCAACAACAACCTCAACATTGAAAAACAACAACAACCTCAACATTGAAAAACACCAACAAATTCAACAAAAACTTCAACATTGAAAAACACCAACAAATTCAACAACAACCTCGAAATTGAAAAACACCAACAAATTCAACAACAACCTCAACATTGAAAAACACAAACAAATTCAACAACAAGCTCAGCATTGAAAAACAACAACAACCTCAACGTTGAAAAGCACCAACAAATTCAACAACATCCTCAACATTGAAAAACAACAATAATCTCAACATTGAAAAACACCAACAAATTCAACATAAACTTCAACATTGAAAAACAACAGCAAATTCAACAACAACCTCGAAATTGAAAAACACCAACAAATTCAACAACAACTTCAACATTGAAAAACACCAACAAATTCAACAACAACCTCGACATTGAAAAACACCAACAACCTCAAAATTGAAAAAACACCAACAAATTCAACAACAACCTCAACATTTAAAAACAACAACAACCTCAACATTGAAAAACACCAACAAATTCAACAACAACCTCAACATTGAAAAACACCAACAAATTCAACAACAACCTCAACATTGAAAACCATCAACAAATTCAACAACAACCTCAACATTGAAAAACACCATCAAATTCAACAACAACCTCAACATTGAAAAACAACAACAACCTCAACATTGAAAAACTCCAACAAATTCAACAACAAACTCAACATTGAAAAACAACAACAAACTCAAAATTGAAAAAACACCAACAAATTCAACAAGAACCTCAACATTTAAAAACAACAACAACCTCAACATTGAAAAACACCAACAAATTCAACAACAACCTCAACATTGAAAAACACCAACAAATTCAACAACAACCTCAACATTGAAAAACACCAACAAACTCAACAACAACCTCAACATTGAAAAACAACAACAACCTCAACATTGAAAAACACCAACAAATTCAACAACAACCTCAACATTGAAAAACACCAACAAATTCAACAACAAACTCAAGATTGAAAAACACCAACAAATTCAACAACCTCAACATTGAAAAACAACAACAACCTCAACATTGAAAAACACCAACAAATTCAACAACAACCTCAACATTGAAAAACACCAACAAATTCAACAACAACCTCAACATTGAAAAACAACAACAACCTCAACATTGAAAAACACCAACAAATTCAACAACAACCTCAACATTGAAAAACAACAACAACCTCAACATTGAAAAATACCAACAAATTCAACAACAACCTCAACATTGAAAAACACCCACAAATTCAACAACAACCTCAGCATTGAAAAACAACAACAACCTCAACATTGAGAAACACCAATAAATTCAACAACAACCTCAACATTGAAAAACAACAACAACCTCAACATTGAAAAACACCAACAAATTCAACAACAACTTCAACATTGAAAAACACCAACAAATTCAACAACAACCTCGAAATTGAAAAACACCAACAAATTCACAACAACCTCAACATTGAAAAACAACAACAACCTCAACATTGAAAAACACCAACAAATTCAACAACAACCTCAACATTTAAAACAACAACAACCTCAACATTGAAAAACACCAACAAATTCAACAACAACCTCAACATTTAAAAACACCAACAAATTCAACAACAACCTCAACATTGAAAAACAACAACAATCTCAACATTGAAAAACACCAACAAATTCAACAACAAACTCAACATTGAAAAACAGCAAAAACCTCAACATTGAAAAACACCAACAGATTCAACAATAACCTCAACATTGAAAAAGAACAACAACCTGAACATTGAAAAACACCAACAAATTCAACAACAACCTCAACATTGAAAAACACCAACAAATTCAACAACAAACTCAAAATTGAAAAACAACAACAACCTCAACATTGAAAAACACCTACAAATTCAACAACAACCTTAACATTGAAAAACACCAACAACCTCAAAATTGAAAAAACACCAACAAATTCAACAAGAACGTCAACATTTAAAAACAACAACAACCTCAACATTGAAAAACACCAACAAATTCAACAACAACCTCAACATTGAAAAACACCAACAAATTCAACAACAACCTCAACATTGAAAAACACCAACAAACTCAACAACAACCTCAACATTGAAAAACAACAACAACCTCAACATTGAAAAACACCAACAAATTCAACAACAACATCAACATTGAAAAACACCAACAAATTCAACAACAAACTCAAGATTGAAAAACACCAACAAATTCAACAACCTCAACATTGAAAAACAACAACAACCTCAACATTGAAAAACACCAACAAATTGAACAACAACCTCAACATTGAAAAACACCAACAAATTCAACAACAACCTCAACATTGAAAAACAACAACAACCTCAACATTGAAAAACACCACCAAATTCAACAACAACCTCAACATTGAAAAACAACAACAACCTCAACATTGAAAAACACCAACAATTTCAACAACAACCTCACCATTGAAAAACAACAACAAACTCAACATTGAAAAACACCAACAAATTCAACAACAACCTCAACATTGAAAAACAACAACAACCTCTACATTGAAAAACACCAACAAATTCAACAATAACCTCAACATTGAAAAACAACAACAACCTCAACATTGAAAAACACCAACAAATTCAACAACAACCTCAACATTGAAAAACACCAACAAATTCAACATCAACCTCAACATTGAAAAACAACAACAACCTCAACATTGAAAAACACCAACAAATTCAACAACAACCTCAACATTGAAAAACAACAACAACCTCAACATTGAAAAACACCAACAAATTCAACAACAACCTCAACATTGAAAAACACCCACAAATTCAACAACAACCTCAGCATTGAAAAACAACAACAACCTCAACATTGAGAAACACCAACAAATTCAACAACAACCTCAACATTGAAAAACAACAACAACCTCAACATTGAAAAACACCAACAAATTCAACAAAAACTTCAACATTGAAAAACACCAACAAATTCAACAACAACCTCGAAATTGAAAAACACCAACAAATTCAACAACAACCTCAACATTGAAAAACACAAACAAATTCAACAACAAGCTCAGCATTGAAAAACAACAACAACCTCAACGTTGAAAAGCACCAACAAATTCAACAACATCCTCAACATTGAAAAACAACAATAATCTCAACATTGAAAAACACCAACAAATTCAACATAAACTTCAACATTGAAAAACAACAGCAAATTCAACAACAACCTCGAAATTGAAAAACACCAACAAATTCAACAACAACTTCAACATTGAAAAACACCAACAAATTCAACAACAACCTCGACATTGAAAAACACCAACAACCTCTAAAATTGAAAAAACACCAACAAATTCAACAACAACCTCAACATTTAAAAACAACAACAACCTCAACATTGAAAAACACCAACAAATTCAACAACAACCTCAACATTGAAAAACACCAACAAATTCAACAACAACCTCAACATTGAAAACCATCAACAAATTCAACAACAACCTCAACATTGAAAAACACCATCAAATTCAACAACAACCTCAACATTGAAAAACAACAACAACCTCAACATTGAAAAACTCCAACAAATTCAACAACAAACTCAACATTGAAAAACAACAACAACTTCAACATTGAAAAACACCAACAAATTCAACAACAACCTCAACATTGAAAAACAACAACAACCTCAACATTGAAAAACCCCAACAGATTCAACAATAACCTCAACATTGAAAAAGAACAACAACCTGAACATTGAAAAACACCAACAAATTCAACAACAACCTCAACATTGAAAAACACCAACAAATTCAACAACAAACTCAAAATTGAAAAACAACAACAACCTCAACATTGAAAAACACCTACAAATTCAACAACAACCTTAACATTGAAAAACACCAACAACCTCAAAATTGAAAAAACACCAACAAATTCAACAAGAACCTCAACATTTAAAAACAACAACAACCTCAACATTGAAAAACACCAACAAATTCAACAACAACCTCAACATTGAAAAACACCAACAAATTCAACAACAACCTCAACATTGAAAAACACCAACAAACTCAACAACAACCTCAACATTGAAAAACAACAACAACCTCAACATTGAAAAACACCAACAAATTCAACAACAACCTCAACATTGAAAAACACCAACAAATTCAACAACAAACTCAAGATTGAAAAACACCAACAAATTCAACAACCTCAACATTGAAAAACAACAACAACCTCAACATTGAAAAACACCAACAAATTGAACAACAACCTCAACATTGAAAAACACCAACAAATTCAACAACATCCTCAACATTGAAAAACAACAACAACCTCAACATTGAAAAACACCACCAAATTCAACAACAAACTCAACATTGAAAAACAACAACAACCTCAACATTGAAAAACACCAACAAATTCAACAACAACCTCACCATTGAAAAACAACAACAAACTCAACATTGAAAAACACCAACAAATTCAACAACAACCTCAACATTGAAAAACAACAACAACCTCAACATTGAAAAACACCAACAAATTCAACAATAACATCAACATTGAAAAACAACAACAACCTCAACATTGAAAAACACCAACAAATTCAACAACAACCTCAACATTGAAAAACACCAACAAATTCAACAACAACCTCAACATTGAAAAACAACAACAACCTCAACATTGAAAAACACCAACAAATTCAACAACAACCTCAACATTGAAAAACAACAACAACCTCAACATTGAAAACACCAACAAATTCAACAACAACCTCAACATTGAAAAACACCCACAAATTCAACAACAACCTCAGCATTGAAAAACAACAACAACCTCAACATTGAGAAACACCAATAAATTCAACAACAACCTCAACATTGAAAAACAACAACAACCTCAACATTGAAAAACACCAACAAATTCAACAACAACTTCAACATTGAAAAACACCAACAAATTCAACAACAACCTCGAAATTGAAAAACACCAACAAATTCAACAACAACCTCAACATTGAAAAACAACAACAACCTCAACATTGAAAAACACCAACAAATTCAACAACAACCTCAACATTTAAAACAACAACAACCTCAACATTGAAAAACACCAACAAATTCAACAACAACCTCAACATTTAAAAACACCAACAAATTCAACAACAACCTCAACATTGAAAAACAACAACAATCTCAACATTGAAAAACACCAACAAATTCAACAACAAACTCAACATTGAAAAACAGCAAAAACCTCAACATTGAAAAACACCAACAAATTCAACAACAACCTCAACATTGAAAAACACCAACAAATTCAATAACAACCTCAACATTGAAAAACACCAACAAATTCAACAACAAACTCAACATTGAAAAACACCAACAAATTCAACAACAACCTCAACATTGAAAAACAGCAACAATCTCAACATTGAAAAACACCAACAAATTCAACAACAACCTCAACATTGAAAAACACCAACAAATTCAACAACAACCTCAACATTGAAAAACAACAACAACCTCAACATTGAAAAACACCAACAAATTCAACAACCACCTCAACATTGAAAAACACCAACAAATTCAACAACAACCTCAACATTGAAAAACAACAACAACCTCAACATTGAAAAACACCAACAAATTCAACAAAAACCTCAACATTGAAAAACAACAACAAACTCAACATTGAAAAACACCAACAAATTCAACAACAACCTCAACATTGAAAAACAACAACAACCTCAACATTGAAAAACACCAACAAATTCAACAACAACCTCAACATTGAAAAACACCAACAAATTCAACAACAACCTCAACATTGAAAAACAGCAACAACCTACACATTGAAAAACACGAACAAATTCAACAACAACCTCAACATTGAAAAACAACAACAACCTCAACTTTGAAAAACACCAACAAATTCAACAACAACCTCAACATTGAAAAACACCAACAAATTCAACAACAACCTCAACATTGAAAACACCAACAAATTCAAGAACAACCTCAACATTTAAAAACGCCAACAAATTCAACAACAACCTCAACATTGAAAAACAACAACCTCAACATTGAAAAACACCAACAAATTCAACAAAAAATTCAACATTGAAAAACACCAACAAATTCAACAACAACCTCAACTTTGAAAAACAACGACAACCTCATCATGGAAAAACACCAACAAATTCAACAACAACCTCAACATTGAAAAACAACAACATCCTCAAAATTGAAAAACACCAAAAAATTCAACAACAACCACAACATTTAAAAACAACAACAACCTCAACATTGAAAAACACCAACAAATTCAACAACAACCTCAACATTGAAAAACACCAACAAATTCAACAACAACCTCAACATTGAAAAACACCAACAAACTCAACAACAACCTCAACATTGAAAAACAACAACAACCTCAACATTGAAAAACACCAACAAATTCAACAACAACCTCAACATTGAAAAACACCAACAAATTCAACAACAACCTCAACATTGAAAAACACCAACAACCTCAACATTGAAAAACACCAACAAATTCAACAACAACCTCAACTTTGAAAAACAACAACAACCTCAACATTGAAAAACACCAACAAATTCAACAACAACCTCAACATTGAAAAACAACAACAAACTCAACATTGAAAAACACCAACAAATTCAACAACCTCAACATTGAAAAACAACAACAACCTCAACATTGAAAAACACCAACAAATTCAACAACAACTTCAACATTGAAAAACACCTACAAATTCAACAACAACCTCAACATTGAAAAACAACAACAACCTCAACATTGAACAACACCAACAAATTCAACAACAACCTCAACATTGAAAAACAACAACAACGTCAACATTGAAAAACACCAACAAATTCAACAACAACCTTAACATGGAAAAACACAAACAAATTCAACAATAACCTCAGCATTGAAAAACAACAACAACCTCAACGTTGAAAAGCACCAACAAATTCAACAACAACCTCAACATTGAAAAACAACAACAATCTCAACATTGAAAAACACCAACAAATTCAACAAAAACTTCAACATTGAAAAACACCAACAAATTCAACAACAACCTCGAAATTGAAAAACACCAACAAATTCAACAACAACTTCAACATTGAAAAACACCAACAAATTCAACAACAACCTCGAAATTGAAAAACACCATCAAATTCAACAACAACCTCAACACTGAAAAACACCAACAACCTCAAAATTGAAAAAACACCAACAAATTCAACAACAACCTCAACATTTAAAAACAACAACAACCTCAACATTGAAAAACACCAACAAATTCAACAACAACCTCAACATTGAAAAACAACAACAAAATCAACAACAACCTCAACATTGAAAACCACCAACAAATTCAACAACAACCTCAACATTGAAAAACACCAACAAATTCAACAACAACCTCAACATTGAAAAACAACAACAACCTCAAAATTGAAAAACACCAACAAATTCAACAACAACCTCAACATTGAAAAACAACAACAAACTCAACATTGAAAAACACCCACAAATTCAACAACAACCTCAGCATTGAAAAACAACAACAACCTCAACATTGAGAAACACCAATAAATTCAAAAACAACCTCAACATTGAAAAACAACAACAACCTCAACATTGAAAAACACCAACAAATTCAACAACAACTTCAACATTGAAAAACACCAACAAATTCAACAACAACCTCGAAATTGAAAAACACCAACAAATTCAACAACAACCTCAACATTGAAAAACAACAACAACCTCAACATTGAAAAACACCAACAAATTCAACAACAACCTCAACATTTAAAACAACAACAACCTCAACATTGAAAAACACCAACAAATTCAACAACAACCTCAACATTGAAAAACACCAACAAATTCAACAACAACCTCAACATTGAAAAACAACAACAACCTCAACATTGAAAAACACCAACAAATTCAACAACAACCTCAACATTGAAAAACACCAACAAATTCAACAACAACCTCAACATTGAAAAACAACAACAACCTCAACATTGAAAAACACCAACAAATTCAACAAAAACCTCAACATTGAAAAACAACAACAAACTCAACATTGAAAAACACCAACAAATTCAACAACAACCTCAACATTGAAAAACAACAACAACCTCAACATTGAAAAACACCAACAAATTCAACAACAACCTCAACATTGAAAAACACCAACAAATTCAACAACAACCTCAACATTGAAAAACAGCAACAACCTACACATTGAAAAACACGAACAAATTCAACAACAACCTCAACATTGAAAAACAACAACAACCTCAACTTTGAAAAACACCAACAAATTCAACAACAACCTCAACATTGAAAAACACCAACAAATTCAACAACAACCTCAACATTGAAAACACCAACAAATTCAAGAACAACCTCAACATTTAAAAACGCCAACAAATTCAACAACAACCTCAACATTGAAAAACAACAACCTCAACATTGAAAAACACCAACAAATTCAACAAAAAATTCAACATTGAAAAACACCAACAAATTCAACAACAACCTCAACATTGAAAAACACCAACAAATTCAACAACAAACTCAACATTGAAAAACACCAACAAATTCAACAACAACCTCAACATTGAAAAACAGCAACAATCTCAACATTGAAAAACACCAACAAATTCAACAACAACCTCAACATTGAAAAACACCAACAAATTCAACAACAACCTCAACATTGAAAAACAACAACAACCTCAACATTGAAAAACACCAACAAATTCAACAACAACCTCAACATTGAAAAACACCAACAAATTCAACAACAACCTCAACATTGAAAAACAACAACAACCTCAACATTGAAAAACACCAACAAATTCAACAAAAACCTCAACATTGAAAAACAACAACAAACTCAACATTGAAAAACACCAACAAATTCAACAACAACCTCAACATTGAAAAACAACAACAACCTCAACATTGAAAAACACCAACAAATTCAACAACAACCTCAACATTGAAAAACACCAACAAATTCAACAACAACCTCAACATTGAAAAACAGCAACAACCTACACATCGAAAAACACGAACAAATTCAACAACAACCTCAACATTGAAAAACAACAACAACCTCAACTTTGAAAAACACCAACAAATTCAACAACAACCTCAACATTGAAAAACACCAACAAATTCAACAACAACCTCAACATTGAAAACACCAACAAATTCAAGAACAACCTCAACATTTAAAAACGCCAACAAATTCAACAACAACCTCAACATTGAAAAACAACAACCTCAACATTGAAAAACACCAACAAATTCAACAAAAAATTCAACATTGAAAAACACCAACAAATTCAACAACAACCTCAACTTTGAAAAACAACGACAACCTCATCATGGAAAAACACCAACAAATTCAACAACAACCTCAACATTGAAAAACAACAACATCCTCAAAATTGAAAAACACCAAAAAATTCAACAACAACCACAACATTTAAAAACAACAACAACCTCAACATTGAAAAACACCAACAAATTCAACAACAACCTCAACATTGAAAAACACCAACAAATTCAACAACAACCTCAACATTGAAAAACACCAACAAACTCAACAACAACCTCAACATTGAAAAACAACAACAACCTCAACATTGAAAAACACCAACAAATTCAACAACAACCTCAACATTGAAAAACACCAACAAATTCAACAACAACCTCAACATTGAAAAACACCAACAACCTCAACATTGAAAAACACCAACAAATTCAACAACAACCTCAACTTTGAAAAACAACAACAACCTCAACATTGAAAAACACCAACAAATTCAACAACAACCTCAACATTGAAAAACAACAACAAACTCAACATTGAAAAACACCAACAAATTCAACAACCTCAACATTGAAAAACAACAACAACCTCAACATTGAAAAACACCAACAAATTCAACAACAACTTCAACATTGAAAAACACCTACAAATTCAACAACAACCTCAACATTGAAAAACAACAACAACCTCAACATTGAACAACACCAACAAATTCAACAACAACCTCAACATTGAAAAACAACAACAACGTCAACATTGAAAAACACCAACAAATTCAACAACAACCTCAACATGGAAAAACACAAACAAATTCAACAATAACCTCAGCATTGAAAAACAACAACAACCTCAACGTTGAAAAGCACCAACAAATTCAACAACAACCTCAACATTGAAAAACAACAACAATCTCAACATTGAAAAACACCAACAAATTCAACAAAAACTTCAACATTGAAAAACACCAACAAATTCAACAACAACCTCGAAATTGAAAAACACCAACAAATTCAACAACAACTTCAACATTGAAAAACACCAACAAATTCAACAACAACCTCGAAATTGAAAAACACCATCAAATTCAACAACAACCTCAACACTGAAAAACACCAACAACCTCAAAATTGAAAAAACACCAACAAATTCAACAACAACCTCAACATTTAAAAACAACAACAACCTCAACATTGAAAAACACCAACAAATTCAACAACAACCTCAACATTGAAAAACAACAACAAAATCAACAACAACCTCAACATTGAAAACCACCAACAAATTCAACAACAACCTCAACATTGAAAAACACCAACAAATTCAACAACAACCTCAACATTGAAAAACAACAACAACCTCAAAATTGAAAAACACCAACAAATTCAACAACAACCTCAACATTGAAAAACAACAACAAACTCAACATTGAAAAACACCAACAAATTCAACAACAACCTCAACATTGAAAAACAACAACAACCTCAACATTGAAAAACACCAACAGATTCAACAATAACCTCAACATTGAAAAAGAACAACAACCTGAACATTGAAAAACACCAACAAATTCAACAACAACCTCAACATTGAAAAACACCAACAAATTCAACAACAACCTCAAAATTGAAAAACAACAACAACCTCAACATTGAAAAACACCTACAAATTCAACAACAACCTTAACATTGAAAAACACCAACAACATCAAAATTGAAAAAACACCAACAAATTCAACAACAACCTCAACATTTAAAAACAACAACAACCTCAACATTGAAAAACACCAACAAATTCAACAACAACCTCAACATTTAAAACAACAACAACTTCAACATTGAAAAACACCAACAAATTCAACAACAACCTCAACATTTAAAAACACCAACAAATTCAACAACAACCTCAACATTGAAAAACAACAACAATCTCAACATTGAAAAACACCAACAAATTCAACAACAAACTCAACATTGAAAAACAGCAAAAACCTCAACATTGAAAAACACCAACAAATTCAACAACAACCTCAACATTGAAAAACACCAACAAATTCAATAACAACCTCAACATTGAAAAACACCAACAAATTCAACAACAAACTCAACATTGAAAAACACCAACAAATTCAGCAACAACCTCAACATTGAAAAACACCAACAATCTCAACATTGAAAAACACCAACAAATTCAACAACAACCTCAACATTGAAAAACACCAAGAAATTCAACAACAACCTCAACATTGAAAAACAACAACAACCTCAACATTGAAAAACACCAACAAATTCAACAACAACCTCAACATTGAAAAACACCAACAAATTCAACAACAACCTCAACATTTAAAAACAACAACAACCTCAACATTGAAAAACACCAACAAATTCAACAACAACCTCAACATTGAAAAACAACAACAAAATCAACAACAACCTCAACATTGAAAACCACCAACAAATTCAACAACAACCTCAACATTGAAAAACACCAACAAATTCAACAACAACCTCAACATTGAAAAACAACAACAACCTCAAAATTGAAAAACACCAACAAATTCAACAACAACCTCAACATTGAAAAACAACAACAAACTCAACATTGAAAAACACCAACAAATTCAACAACAACCTCAACATTGAAAAACAACAACAACCTCAACATTGAAAAACACCAACAGATTCAACAATAACCTCAACATTGAAAAAGAACAACAACCTGAACATTGAAAAACACCAACAAATTCAACAACAACCTCAACATTGAAAAACACCAACAAATTCAACAACAACCTCAAAATGAAAAAAAACAACAACCTCAACATTGAAAAACACCTACAAATTCAACAACAACCTTAACATTGAAAAACACCAACAACATCAAAATTGAAAAAACACCAACAAATTCAACAAGAACCTCAACATTTAAAAACAACAAAACAACCTCAACATTGAAAAACACCAACAAATTCAACAACAACCTCAACATTTAAAAAAACAACAACCTCAACATTGAAAAACACCAACAAATTCAACAACAACCTCAACATTTAAAAACACCAACAAATTCAACAACAACCTCAACATTGAAAAACAACAACAATCTCAACATTGAAAAACACCAACAAATTCAACAACAAACTCAACATTGAAAAACAGCAAAAACCTCAACATTGAAAAACACCAACAAATTCAACAACAACCTCAACATTGAAAAACACCAACAAATTCAATAACAACCTCAACATTGAAAAACACCAACAAATTCAACAACAAACTCAACATTGAAAAACACCAACAAATTCAGCAACAACCTCAACATTGAAAAACACCAACAATCTCAACATTGAAAAACACCAACAAATTCAACAACAACCTCAACATTGAAAAACACCAACAAATTCAACAACAACCTCAACATTGAAAAACAACAACAACCTCAACATTGAAAAACACCAACAAATTCAACAACAACCTCAACATTGAAAAACACCAACAAATTCAACAACAACCTCAACATTGAAAAACAACAACAACCTCAACATTGAAAAACACCAACAAATTCAACAAAAACCTCAACATTGAAAAACAACAACAAACTCAACATTGAAAAACACCAAGAAATTCAACAACAACCTCAACATTGAAAAACAACAACAACCTCAACATTGAAAAACACCAACAAATTCAACAACAACCTCAACATTGAAAAACACCAACAAATTCAACAACAACCTCAACATTGAAAAACACCAACAAATTCAACAACAACCTCAACATTGAAAAACACCAACAAACTCAACAACAACCTCAACATTGAAAAACAACAACAACCTCAACATTGAAAAACACCAACAAATTCAACAACAACATCAACATTGAAATACACCAACAAATACAACAACAACCTCAACATTGAAAAACACCAACAACCTCAACATTGAAAAACACCAACAAATTCAACAACAACCTCAACTTTGAAAAACAACAACAACCTCAACATTGAAAAACACCAATAAATTCAACAACAACCTCAACATTGAAAAACAACAACAAACTCAACATTGAAAAACACCAACAAATTCAACAACCTCAACATTGACAAACAACAACAACCTCAACATTGAAAAACACCAACAAATTCAACAACAACTTCAACATTGAAAAACACCTACAAATTCAACAACAACCTCAACATTGAAAAAGAACAACAACCTCAACATTGAACAACACCAACAAATTCAACAACAACCTCAACATTGAAAAACAACAACAACGTCAACATTGAAAAACACCAACAAATTCAACAACAACCTCAACATGGAAAAACACAAACAAATTCAACAATAACCTCAGCATTGAAAAACAACAACAACCTCAACGTTGAAAAGCACCAACAAATTCAACAACAACCTCAACATTGAAAAACAACAACAATCTCAACATTGAAAAACACCAACAAATTCAACAAAAACTTCAACATTGAAAAACACCAACAAATTCAACAACAACCTCGAAATTGAAAAACACCAACAAATTCAACAACAACTTCAACATTGAAAAACACCAACAAATTCAACAACAACCTCGAAATTGAAAAACACCATCAAATTCAACAACAACCTCAACACTGAAAAACACCAACAACCTCAAAATTGAAAAAACACCAACAAATTCAACAACAACCTCAACATTTAAAAACAACAACAACCTCAACATTGAAAAACACCAACAAATTCAACAACAACCTCAACATTGAAAAACAACAACAAAATCAACAACAACCTCAACATTGAAAACCACCAACAAATTCAACAACAACCTCAACATTGAAAAACACCAACAAATTCAACAACAACCTCAACATTGAAAAACAACAACAACCTCAAAATTGCAAAACACCAACAAATTCAACAACAACCTCAACATTGAAAAACAACAACAAACTCAACATTGAAAAACACCAACAAATTCAACAACAACCTCAACATTGAAAAACAACAACAACCTCAACATTGAAAAACACCAACAGATTCAACAATAACCTCAACATTGAAAAAGAACAACAACCTGAACATTGAAAAACACCAACAAATTCAACAACAACCTCAACATTGAAAAACACCAACAAATTCAACAACAACCTCAAAATTGAAAAACAACAACAACCTCAACATTGAAAAACACCTACAAATTCAACAACAACCTTAACATTGAAAAACACCAACAACATCAAAATTGAAAAAACACCAACAAATTCAACAACAACCTCTACATTTAAAAACAACAACAACCTCAACATTGAAAAACACCAACAAATTCAACAACAACCTCAACATTTAAAACAACAACAACCTCAACATTGAAAAACACCAACAAATTCAACAACAACCTCAACATTTAAAAACACCAACAAATTCAACAACAACCTCAACATTGAAAAACAACAACAATCTCAACATTGAAAAACACCAACAAATTCAACAACAAACTCAACATTGAAAAACAGCAAAAACCTCAACATTGAAAAACACCAACAAATTCAACAACAACCTCAACATTGAAAAACACCAACAAATTCAATAACAACCTCAACATTGAAAAACACCAACAAATTCAACAACAAACTCAACATTGAAAAACACCAACAAATTCAGCAACAACCTCAACATTGAAAAACACCAACAATCTCAACATTGAAAAACACCAACAAATTCAACAACAACCTCAACATTGAAAAACACCAACAAATTCAACAACAACCTCAACATTGAAAAACAACAACAACCTCAACATTGAAAAACACCAACAAATTCAACAACAACCTCAACATTGAAAAACAACAACAGAATCAACAACAACCTCAACATTGAAAACCACCAACAAATTCAACAACAACCTCAACATTGAAAAACACCAACAAATTCAACAACAACCTCAACATTGAAAAACAACAACAACCTCAAAATTGAAAAACACCAACAAATTCAACAACAACCTCAACATTGAAAAACAACAACAAACTCAACATTGAAAAACACCAACAAATTCAACAACAACCTCAACATTGAAAAACAACAACAACCTCAACATTGAAAAACACCAACAGATTCAACAATAACCTCAACATTGAAAAAGAACAACAACCTGAACATTGAAAAACACCAACAAATTCAACAACAACCTCAACATTGAAAAACACCAACAAATTCAACAACAACCTCAAAATTGAAAAACAACAACAACCTCAACATTGAAAAACACCTACAAATTCAACAACAACCTTAACATTGAAAAACACCAACAACATCAAAATTGAAAAAACACCAACAAATTCAACAACAACCTCAACATTTAAAAACAACAACAACCTCAACATTGAAAAACACCAACAAATTCAACAACAACCTCAACATTTAAAACAACAACAACCTCAACATTGAAAAACACCAACAAATTCAACAACAACCTCAACATTTAAAAACACCAACAAATTCAACAACAACCTCAACATTGAAAAACAACAACAATCTCAACATTGAAAAACACCAACAAATTCAACAACAAACTCAACATTGAAAAACAGCAAAAACCTCAACATTGAAAAACACCAACAAATTCAACAACAACCTCAACATTGAAAAACACCAACAAATTCAATAACAACCTCAACATTGAAAAACACCAACAAATTCAACAACAAACTCAACATTGAAAAACACCAACAAATTCAGCAACAACCTCAACATTGAAAAACACCAACAATCTCAACATTGAAAAACACCAACAAATTCAACAACAACCTCAACATTGAAAAACACCAACAAATTCAACAACAACCTCAACATTGAAAAACAACAACAACCTCAACATTGAAAAACACCAACAAATTCAACAACAACCTCAACATTGAAAAACACCAACAACTTCAACAACAACCTCAACATTGAAAAACAACAACAACCTCAACATTGAAAAACACCAACAAATTCAACAAAAACCTCAACATTGAAAAACAACAACAAACTCAACATTGAAAAACACCAACAAATTCAACAACAACATCAACATTGAAAAACAACAACAACCTCAACATTGAAAAACACCAACAAATTCAACAACAACCTCAACATTGAAAAACACCAACAAATTCAACAACAACCTCAACATTGAAAAACAGCAACAACCTACACATTGAAAAACACGAACAAATTCAACAACAACCTCAACATTGAAAAACAACAACAACCTCAACTTTGAAAAACACGAACAAATTCAACAACAACCTCAACATTGAAAAACACCAACAAATTCAACAACAACCTCAACATTGAAAACACCAACAAATTCAACAACAACCTCAACATTTAAAAACGCCAACAAATTCAACAACAACCTCAACATTGAAAAACAACAACCTCAACATTGAAAAACACCAACAAATTCAACAAAAAATTCAACATTGAAAAACACCAACAAATTCAACAACAACCTCAACTTTGAAAAACAACGACAACCTCATCATGGAAAAACACCAACAAATTCAACAACAACCTCAACATTGAAAAACAACAACATCCTCAAAATTGAAAAACACCAAAAAATTCAACAACAACCACAACATTTAAAAACAACAACAACCTCAACATTTAAAAGCACCAACAAATTCAACAACAACCTCAACATTGAAAAACACCAACAAATTCAACAACAACCTCAACATTGAAAAACACCAACAAACTCAACAACAACCTCAACATTGAAAAACAACAACAACCTCAACATTGAAAAACACCAACAAATTCAACAACAACCTCAACATTGAAAAACACCAACAAATTCAACAACAACCTCAACATTGAAAAACAACAACAACCTCAACATTGAAAAACACCACCAAATTCAACAACAAACTCAACATTGAAAAACAACAACAACCTCAACATTGAAAAACACCAACAAATTCAACAACAACCTCACCATTGAAAAACAACAACAAACTCAACATTGAAAAACACCAACAAATTCAACAACAACCTCAACATTGAAAAACAACAACAACCTCAACATTGAAAAACACCAACAAATTCAACAATAACCTCAACATTGAAAAACAACAACAACCTCAACATTGAAAAACACCAACAAATTCAACAACAACCTCAACATTGAAAAACACACAACAAATTCAACAACAACCTCAACATTGAAAAACAACAACAACCTCAACATTGAAAAACACCAACAAATTCAACAACAACCTCAACATTGAAAAACAACAACAACCTCAACATTGAAAAACACCAACAAATTCAACAACAACCTCAACATTGAAAAACACCCACAAATTCAACAACAACCTCAGCATTGAAAAACAACAACAACCTCAACATTGAGAAACACCAATAAATTCAACAACAACCTCAACATTGAAAAACAACAACAACCTCAACATTGAAAAACACCAACAAATTCAACAACAACTTCAACATTGAAAAACACCAACAAATTCAACAACAACCTCGAAATTGAAAAACACCAACAAATTCAACAACAACCTCAACATTGAAAAACAACAACAACCTCAACATTGAAAAACACCAACAAATTCAACAACAACCTCAACATTTAAAACAACAACAACCTCAACATTGAAAAACACCAACAAATTCAACAACAACCTCAACAGTTAAAAACACCAACAAATTCAACAACAACCTCAACATTGAAAAACAACAACAATCTCAACATTGAAAAACACCAACAAATTCAACAACAAACTCAACATTGAAAAACAGCAAAAACCTCAACATTGAAAAACACCAACAAATTCAACAACAACCTCAACATTGAAAAACACCAACAAATTCAATAACAACCTCAACATTGAAAAACACCAACAAATTCAACAACAAACTCAACATTGAAAAACACCAACAAATTCAACAACAACCTCAACATTGAAAAACAGCAACAATCTCAACATTGAAAAACACCAACAAATTCAACAACAACCTCAACATTGAAAAACACCAACAAATTCAACAACAACCTCAACATTGAAAAACAACAACAACCTCAACATTGAAAAACACCAACAAATTCAACAACAACCTCAACATTGAAAAACACCAACAAATTCAACAACAACCTCAACATTGAAAAACAACAACAACCTCAACATTGAAAAACACCAACAAATTCAACAAAAACCTCAACATTGAAAAACAACAACAAACTCAACATTGAAAAAGACCAACAAATTCAACAACAACCTCAACATTGAAAAAACAACAACAACCTCAACATTGAAAAACACCAACAAATTCAACAACAACCTCGAAATTGAAAAACACCAACAAATTCAACAACAACCTCAACATTGAAAAACAGCAACAACCTACACATTGAAAAACACGAACAAATTCAACAACAACCTCAACATTGAAAAACAACAACAACCTCAACTTTGAAAAACACCAACAAATTCAACAACAACCTCAACATTGAAAAACACCAACAAATTCAACAACAACCTCAACATTGAAAACACCAACAAATTCAAGAACAACCTCAACATTTAAAAACGCCAACAAATTCAACAACAACCTCAACATTGAAAAACAACAACCTCAACATTGAAAAACACCAACAAATTCAACAAAAAATTCAACATTGAAAAACACCAACAAATTCAACAACAACCTCAACTTTGAAAAACAACGACAACCTCATCATGGAAAAACACCAACAAATTCAACAACAACCTCAACATTGAAAAACAACAACATCCTCAAAATTGAAAAACACCAAAAAATTCAACAACAACCACAACATTTAAAAACAACAACAACCTCAACATTGAAAAACACCAACAAATTCAACAACAACCTCAACATTGAAAAACACCAACAAATTCAACAACAACCTCAACATTGAAAAACACCAACAAACTCAACAACAACCTCAACATTGAAAAACAACAACAACCTCAACATTGAAAAACACCAACAAATTCAACAACAACCTCAACATTGAAAAACACCAACAAATTCAACAACAACCTCAACATTGAAAAACACCAACAACCTCAACTTTGAAAAACACCAACAAATTCAACAACAACCTCAACTTTGAAAAACAACAACAACCTCAACATTGAAAAACACCAACAAATTCAACAACAACCTCAACATTGAAAAACAACAACAAACTCAACATTGAAAAACACCAACAAATTCAACAACCTCAACATTGAAAAACAACAACAACCTCAACATTGAAAAACACCAACAAATTCAACAACAACTTCAACATTGAAAAACACCTACAAATTCAACAACAACCTCAACATTGAAAAACAACAACAACCTCAACATTGAACAACACCAACAAATTCAACAACAACCTCAACATTGAAAAACAACAACAACGTCAACATTGAAAAACACCAACAAATTCAACAACAACCTCAACATGGAAAAACACAAACAAATTCAACAATAACCTCAGCATTGAAAAACAACAACAACCTCAACGTTGAAAAGCACCAACAAATTCAACAACAACCTCAACATTGAAAAACAACAACAATCTCAACATTGAAAAACACCAACAAATTCAACAAAAACTTCAACATTGAAAAACACCAACAAATTCAACAACAACCTCGAAATTGAAAAACACCAACAAATTCAACAACAACTTCAACATTGAAAAACACCAACAAATTCAACAACAACCTCGAAATTGAAAAACACCATCAAATTCAACAACAACCTCAACACTGAAAAACACCAACAACCTCAAAATTGAAAAAACACCAACAAATTCAACAACAACCTCAACATTTAAAAACAACAACAACCTCAACATTGAAAAACACCAACAAATTCAACAACAACCTCAACATTGAAAAACAACAACAAAATCAACAACAACCTCAACATTGAAAACCACCAACAAATTCAACAACAACCTCAACATTGAAAAACACCAACAAATTCAACAACAACCTCAACATTGAAAAACAACAACAACCTCAAAATTGAAAAACACCAACAAATTCAACAACAACCTCAACATTGAAAAACAACAACAAACTCAACATTGAAAAACACCAACAAATTCAACAACATCCTCAACATTGAAAAACAACAACAACCTCAACATTGAAAAACACCAACAGATTCAACAATAACCTCAACATTGAAAAAGAACAACAACCTGAACATTGAAAAACACCAACAAATTCAACAACAACCTCAACATTGAAAAACACCAACAAATTCAACAACAACCTCAAAATTGAAAAACAACAACAACCTCAACATTGAAAAACACCTACAAATTCAACAACAACCTTAACAATGAAAAACACCAACAACATCAAAATTGAAAAAACACCAACAAATTCAACAACAACCTCAACATTTAAAAACAACAACAACCTCAACATTGAAAAACACCAACAAATTCAACAACAACCTCAACATTTAAAACAACAACAACCTCAACATTGAAAAACACCAACAAATTCAACAACAACCTCAACATTTAAAAACACCAACAAATTCAACAACAACCTCAACATTGAAAAACAACAACAATCTCAACATTGAAAAACACCAACAAATTCAACAACAAACTCAACATTGAAAAACAGCAAAAACCTCAACATTGAAAAACACCAACAAATTCAACAACAACCTCAACATTGAAAAACACCAACAAATTCAATAACAACCTCAACATTGAAAAACACCAACAAATTCAACAACAAACTCAACATTGAAAAACACCAACAAATTCAGCAACAACCTCAACATTGAAAAACACCAACAATCTCAACATTGAAAAACACCAACAAATTCAACAACAACCTCAACATTGAAAAACACCAACAAATTCAACAACAACCTCAACATTGAAAAACAACAACAACCTCAACATTGAAAAACACCAACAAATTCAACAACAACCTCAACATTGAAAAACACCAACAAATTCAACAACAACCTCAACATTTAAAAACAACAACAACCTCAACATTGAAAAACACCAACAAATTCAACAACAACCTCAACATTGAAAAACAACAACAAAATCAACAACAACCTCAACATTGAAAACCACCAACAAATTCAACAACAACCTCAACATTGAAAAACACCAACAAATTCAACAACAACCTCAACATTGAAAAACAACAACAACCTCAAAATTGAAAAACACCAACAAATTCAACAACAACCTCAACATTGAAAAACAGCAACAAACTCAACATTGAAAAACACCAACAAATTCAACAACAACCTCAACATTGAAAAACAACAACAACCTCAACATTGAAAAACACCAACAGATTCAACAATAACCTCAACATTGAAAAAGAACAACAACCTGAACATTGAAAAACACCAACAAATTCAACAACAACCTCAACATTGAAAAACACCAACAAATTCAACAACAACCTCAAAATTGAAAAACAACAACAACCTCAACATTGAAAAACACCTACAAATTCAACAACAACCTTAACATTGAAAAACACCAACAACATCAAAATTGAAAAAACACCAACAAATTCAACAACAACCTCAACATTTAAAAACAACAACAACCTCAACATTGAAAAACACCAACAAATTCAACAACAACCTCAACATTTAAAACAACAACAACCTCAACATTGAAAAACACCAACAAATTCAACAACAACCTCAACATTTAAAAACACCAACAAATTCAACAACAACCTCAACATTGAAAAACAACAACAATCTCAACATTGAAAAACACCAACAAATTCAACAACAAACTCAACATTGAAAAACAGCAAAAACCTCAACATTGAAAAACACCAACAAATTCAAGAACAACCTCAACATTGAAAAACACCAACAAATTCAATAACAACCTCAACATTGAAAAACACCAACAAATTCAACAACAAACTCAACATTGAAAAACACCAACAAATTCAGCAACAACCTCAACATTGAAAAACACCAACAATCTCAACATTGAAAAACACCAACAAATTCAACAACAACCTCAACATTGAAAAACACCAACAAATTCAACAACAACCTCAACATTGAAAAACAACAACAACCTCAACATTGAAAAACACCAACAAATTCAACAACAACCTCAACATTGAAAAACACCAACAAATTCAACAACAACCTCAACATTGAAAAACAACAACAACCTCAACATTGAAAAACACCAACAAATTCAACAAAAACCTCAACATTGAAAAACAACAACAAAATCAACATTGAAAAACACCAACAAATTCAACAACAACCTCAACATTGAAAAACAACAACAACCTCAACATTGAAAAACACCAACAAATTCAACAACAACCTCAACATTGAAAAACACCAACAAATTCAACAACAACCTCAACATTGAAAAACAGCAACAACCTACACATTGAAAAACACGAACAAATTCAACAACAACCTCAACATTGAAAAACAACAACAACCTCAACTTTGAAAAACACCAACAAATTCAACAACAACCTCAACATTGAAAAACACCAACAAATTCAACAACAACCTCAACATTGAAAACACCAACAAATTCAACAACAACCTTAACATTTAAAAACGCCAACAAATTCAACAACAACCTCAACATTGAAAAAAACAACCTCAACATTGAAAAACACCAACAAATTCAACAAAAAATTCAACATTGAAAAACACCAACAAATTCAACAACAACCTCAACTTTGAAAAGCAACGACAACCTCATCATGGAAAAACACCAACAAATTCAAAAACAACCTCAACATTGAAAAACAACAACATCCTCAAAATTGAAAAACACCAAAAAATTCAACAACAACCACAACATTTAAAAACAACAACAACCTCAACATTTAAAAGCACCAACAAATTCAACAACAACCTCAACATTGAAAAACACCAACAAATTCAACAACAACCTCAACATTGAAAAACACCAGCAAACTCAACAACAACCTCAACATTGAAAAACAACAACAACCTCAACATTGAAAAACACCAACAAATTCAACAACAACCTCAACATTGAAAAACAACAACAATCTCAACATTGAAAAACACCAACAAATTCAACAACAAACTCAACATTGAAAAACAGCAAAAACCTCAACATTGAAAAACACCAACAAATTCAACAACAACCTCAACATTGAAAAACACCAACAAATTCAATAACAACCTCAACATTGAAAAACACCAACAAATTCAACAACAAACTCAACATTGAAAAACACCAACAAATTCAGCAACAACCTCAACATTGAAAAACACCAACAATCTCAACATTGAAAAACACCAACAAATTCAACAACAACCTCAACATTGAAAAAAACCAACAAATTCAACAACAACCTCAACATTGAAAAACACCAACAAATTCAACAACAACCTCAACATTGAAAAACAGCAACAACCTACACATTGAAAAACACGAACAAATTCAACAACAACCTCAACATTGAAAAACAACAACAACCTCAACTTTGAAAAACACCAACAAATTCAACAACAACCTCAACATTGAAAAACACCAACAAATTCAACAACAACCTCAACATTGAAAACACCAACAAATTCAAGAACAACCTCAACATTTAAAAACGCCAACAAATTCAACAACAACCTCAACATTGAAAAACTACAACCTCAACATTGAAAAACACCAACAAATTCAACAAAAAATTCAACATTGAAAAACACCAACAAATTCAACAACAACCTCAACTTTGAAAAACAACGACAACCTCATCATGGAAAAACACCAACAAATTCAACAACAACCTCAACATTGAAAAACAACAACATCCTCAAAATTGAAAAACACCAAAAAATTCAACAACAACCTCAACATTGAAAAACAACAACATCCTCAAAATTGAAAAACACCAACAAATTCAACAACAACCTCAACATTGAAAACACCAACAAATTCAAGAACAACCTCAACATTTAAAAACGCCAACAAATTCAACAACAACCTCAACATTGAAAAACAACAACCTCAACATTGAAAAACACCAACAAATTCAACAAAAAATTCAACATTGAAAAACACCAACAAATTCAACAACAACCTCAACTTTGAAAAACAACGACAACCTCATCATGGAAAAACACCAACAAATTCAACAACAACCTCAACATTGAAAAACAACAACATCCTCAAAATTGAAAAACACCAAAAAATTCAACAACAACCACAACATTTAAAAACAACAACAACCTCAACATTGAAAAACACCAACAAATTCAACAACAACCTCAACATTGAAAAACACCAACAAATTCAACAACAACCTCAACATTGAAAAACACCAACAAACTCAACAACAACCTCAACATTGAAAAACAACAACAACCTCAACATTGAAAAACACCAACAAATTCAACAACAACCTCAACATTGAAAAACACCAACAAATTCAACAACAACCTCAACATTGAAAAACACCAACAACCTCAACATTGAAAAACACCAACAAATTCAACAACAACCTCAACTTTGAAAAACAACAACAACCTCAACATTGAAAAACACCAACAAATTCAACAACAACCTCAACATTGAAAAACAACAACAAACTCAACATTGAAAAACACCAACAAATTCAACAACCTCAACATTGAAAAACAACAACAACCTCAACATTGAAAAACACCAACAAATTCAACAACAACTTCAACATTGAAAAACACCTACAAATTCAACAACAACCTCAACATTGAAAAACAACAACAACCTCAACATTGAACAACACCAACAAATTCAACAACAACCTCAACATTGAAAAACAACAACAACGTCAACATTGAAAAACACCAACAAATTCAACAACAACCTCAACATGGAAAAACACAAACAAATTCAACAATAACCTCAGCATTGAAAAACAACAACAACCTCAACGTTGAAAAGCACCAACAAATTCAACAACAACCTCAACATTGAAAAACAACAACAATCTCAACATTGAAAAACACCAACAAATTCAACAAAAACTTCAACATTGAAAAACACCAACAAATTCAACAACAACCTCGAAATTGAAAAACACCAACAAATTCAACAACAACTTCAACATTGAAAAACACCAACAAATTCAACAACAACCTCGAAATTGAAAAACACCATCAAATTCAACAACAACCTCAACACTGAAAAACACCAACAACCTCAAAATTGAAAAAACACCAACAAATTCAACAACAACCTCAACATTTAAAAACAACAACAACCTCAACATTGAAAAACACCAACAAATTCAACAACAACCTCAACATTGAAAAACAACAACAAAATCAACAACAACCTCAACATTGAAAACCACCAACAAATTCAACAACAACCTCAACATTGAAAAACACCAACAAATTCAACAACAACCTCAACATTGAAAAACAACAACAACCTCAAAATTGAAAAACACCAACAAATTCAACAACAACCTCAACATTGAAAAACAACAACAAACTCAACATTGAAAAACACCAACAAATTCAACAACAACCTCAACATTGAAAAACAACAACAACCTCAACATTGAAAAACACCAACAGATTCAACAATAACCTCAACATTGAAAAAGAACAACAACCTGAACATTGAAAAACACCAACAAATTCAACAACAACCTCAACATTGAAAAACACCAACAAATTCAACAACAACCTCAAAATTGAAAAACAACAACAACCTCAACATTGAAAAACACCTACAAATTCAACAACAACCTTAACATTGAAAAACACCAACAACATCAAAATTGAAAAAACACCAACAAATTCAACAACAACCTCAACATTTAAAAACAACAACAACCTCAACATTGAAAAACACCAACAAATTCAACAACAACCTCAACATTTAAAACAACAACAACCTCAACATTGAAAAACACCAACAAATTCAACAACAACCTCAACATTTAAAAACACCAACAAATTCAACAACAACCTCAACATTGAAAAACAACAACAATCTCAACATTGAAAAACACCAACAAATTCAACAACAAACTCAACATTGAAAAACAGCAAAAACCTCAACATTGAAAAACACCAACAAATTCAACAACAACCTCAACATTGAAAAACACCAACAAATTCAATAACAACCTCAACATTGAAAAACACCAACAAATTCAACAACAAACTCAACATTGAAAAACACCAACAAATTCAGCAACAACCTCAACATTGAAAAACACCAACAATCTCAACATTGAAAAACACCAACAAATTCAACAACAACCTCAACATTGAAAAACACCAACAAATTCAACAACAACCTCAACATTGAAAAACAACAACAACCTCAACATTGAAAAACACCAACAAATTCAACAACAACCTCAACATTGAAAAACACCAACAAATTCAACAACAACCTCAACATTTAAAAACAACAACAACCTCAACATTGAAAAACACCAACAAACTCAACAACAACCTCAACATTGAAAAACAACAACAAAATCAACAACAACCTCAACATTGAAAACCACCAACAAATTCAACAACAACCTCAACATTGAAAAACACCAACAAATTCAACAACAACCTCAACATTGAAAAACAACAACAACCTCAAAATTGAAAAACACCAACAAATTCAACAACAACCTCAACATTGAAAAACAACAACAAACTCAACATTGAAAAACACCAACAAATTCAACAACAACCTCAACATTGAAAAACAACAACAACCTCAACATTGAAAAACACCAACAGATTCAACAATAACCTCAACATTGAAAAAGAACAACAACCTGAACATTGAAAAACACCAACAAATTCAACAACAACCTCAACATTGAAAAAGACCAACAAATTCAACAACAACCTCAAAATTGAAAAACAACAACAACCTCAACATTGAAAAACACCTACAAATTCAACAACAACCTTAACATTGAAAAACACCAACAACATCAAAATTGAAAAAACACCAACAAATTCAACAACAACCTCAACATTTAAAAACAACAACAACCTCAACATTGAAAAACACCAACAAATTCAACAACAACCTCAACATTTAAAACAACAACAACCTCAACATTGAAAAACACCAACAAATTCAACAACAACCTCAACATTTAAAAACACCAACAAATTCAACAACAACCTCAACATTGAAAAACAACAACAATCTCAACATTGAAAAACACCAACAAATTCAACAACAAACTCAACATTGAAAAACAGCAAAAACCTCAACATTGAAAAACACCAACAAATTCAAGAACAACCTCAACATTGAAAAACACCAACAAATTCAATAACAACCTCAACATTGAAAAACACCAACAAATTCAACAACAAACTCAACATTGAAAAACACCAACAAATTCAGCAACAACCTCAACATTGAAAAACACCAACAATCTCAACATTGAAAAACACCAACAAATTCAACAACAACCTCAACATTGAAAAACACCAACAAATTCAACAACAACCTCAACATTGAAAAACAACAACAACCTCAACATTGAAAAACACCAACAAATTCAACAACAACCTCAACATTGAAAAACACCAACAAATTCAACAACAACCTCAACATTGAAAAACAACAACAACCTCAACATTGAAAAACACCAACAAATTCAACAAAAACCTCAACATTGAAAAACAACAACAAAATCAACATTGAAAAACACCAACAAATTCAACAACAACCTCAACATTGAAAAACAACAACAACCTCAACATTGAAAAACACCAACAAATTCAACAACAACCTCAACATTGAAAAACACCAACAAATTCAACAACAACCTCAACATTGAAAAACAGCAACAACCTACACATTGAAAAACACGAACAAATTCAACAACAACCTCAACATTGAAAAACAACAACAACCTCAACTTTGAAAAACACCAACAAATTCAACAACAACCTCAACATTGAAAAACACCAACAAATTCAACAACAACCTCAACATTGAAAACACCAACAAATTCAACAACAACCTCAACATTTAAAAACGCCAACAAATTCAACAACAACCTCAACATTGAAAAACAACAACCTCAACATTGAAAAACACCAACAAATTCAACAAAAAATTCAACATTGAAAAACACCAACAAATTCAACAACAACCTCAACTTTGAAAAGCAACGACAACCTCATCATGGAAAAACACCAACAAATTCAAAAACAACCTCAACATTGAAAAACAACAACATCCTCAAAATTGAAAAACACCAAAAAATTCAACAACAACCACAACATTTAAAAACAACAACAACCTCAACATTTAAAAGCACCAACAAATTCAACAACAACCTCAACATTGAAAAACACCAACAAATTCAACAACAACCTCAACATTGAAAAACACCAACAAACTCAACAACAACCTCAACATTGAAAAACAACAACAACCTCAACATTGAAAAACACCAACAAATTCAACAACAACCTCAACATTGAAAAACAACAACAATCTCAACATTGAAAAACACCAACAAATTCAACAACAAACTCAACATTGAAAAACAGCAAAAACCTCAACATTGAAAAACACCAACAAATTCAACAACAACCTCAACATTGAAAAACACCAACAAATTCAATAACAACCTCAACATTGAAAAACACCAACAAATTCAACAACAAACTCAACATTGAAAAACACCAACAAATTCAGCAACAACCTCAACATTGAAAAACACCAACAATCTCAACATTGAAAAACACCAACAAATTCAACAACAACCTCAACATTGAAAAACACCAACAAATTCAACAACAACCTCAACATTGAAAAACACCAACAAATTCAACAACAACCTCAACATTGAAAAACAGCAACAACCTACACATTGAAAAACACGAACAAATTCAACAACAACCTCAACATTGAAAAACAACAACAACCTCAACTTTGAAAAACACCAACAAATTCAACAACAACCTCAACATTGAAAAACACCAACAAATTCAACAACAACCTCAACATTGAAAACACCAACAAATTCAAGAACAACCTCAACATTTAAAAACGCCAACAAATTCAACAACAACCTCAACATTGAAAAACTACAACCTCAACATTGAAAAACACCAACAAATTCAACAAAAAATTCAACATTGAAAAACACCAACAAATTCAACAACAACCTCAACTTTGAAAAACAACGACAACCTCATCATGGAAAAACACCAACAAATTCAACAACAACCTCAACATTGAAAAACAACAACATCCTCAAAATTGAAAAACACCAAAAAATTCAACAACAACCACAACATTTAAAAACAACAACAACCTCAACATTGAAAAACACCAACAAATTCAACAACAACCTCAACATTGAAAAACACCAACAAATTCAACAACAACCTCAACATTGAAAAACACCAACAAACTCAACAACATCCTCAACATTGAAAAACAACAACAACCTCAACATTGAAAAACACCAACAAATTCAACAACAACCTCAACATTGAAAAACACCAACAAATTCAACAACAACCTCAACACTGAAAAACACCAACAACCTCAACATTGAAAAACACCAACAAATTCAACAACAACCTCAACTTTGAAAAACAACAACAACCTCAACATTGAAAAACACCAACAAATTCAACAACAACCTCAACATTGAAAAACAACAACAAACTCAACATTGAAAAACACCAACAAATTCAACAACCTCAACATTGAAAAACAACAACAACCTCAACATTGAAAAACACCAACAAATTCAACAACAACTTCAACATTGAAAAACACCTACAAATTCAACAACAACCTCAACATTGAAAAACAACAACAACCTCAACATTGAACAACACCAACAAATTCAACAACAACCTCAACATTGAAAAACAACAACAACGTCAACATTGAAAAACACCAACAAATTCAACAACAACCTCAACATGGAAAAACACAAACAAATTCAACAATAACCTCAGCATTGAAAAACAACAACAACCTCAACGTTGAAAAGCACCAACAAATTCAACAACAACCTCAACATTGAAAAACAACAACAATCTCAACATTGAAAAACACCAACAAATTCAACAAAAACTTCAACATTGAAAAACACCAACAAATTCAACAACAACCTCGAAATTGAAAAACACCAACAAATTCAACAACAACTTCAACATTGAAAAACACCAACAAATTCAACAACAACCTCGAAATTGAAAAACACCATCAAATTCAACAACAACCTCAACACTGAAAAACACCAACAACCTCAAAATTGAAAAAACACCAACAAATTCAACAACAACCTCAACATTTAAAAACAACAACAACCTCAACATTCAAAAACACCAACAAATTCAACAACAACCTCAACATTGAAAAACAACAACAAAATCAACAACAACCTCAACATTGAAAACCACCAACAAATTCAACAACAACCTCAACATTGAAAAACACCAACAAATTCAACAACAACCTCAACATTGAAAAACAACAACAACCTCAAAATTGAAAAACACCAACAAATTCAACAACAACCTCAACATTGAAAAACAACAACAAACTCAACATTGAAAAACACCAACAAATTCAACAACAACCTCAACATTGAAAAACAACAACAACCTCAACATTGAAAAACACCAACAGATTCAACAATAACCTCAACATTGAAAAAGAACAACAACCTGAACATTGAAAAACACCAACAAATTCAACAACAACCTCAACATTGAAAAACACCAACAAATTCAACAACAACCTCAAAATTGAAAAACAACAACAACCTCAACATTGAAAAACACCTACAAATTCAACAACAACCTTAACATTGAAAAACACCAACAACATCAAAATTGAAAAAACACCAACAAATTCAACAACAACCTCAACATTTAAAAACAACAACAACCTCAACATTGAAAAACACCAACAAATTCAACAACAACCTCAACATTTAAAACAACAACAACCTCAACATTGAAAAACACCAACAAATTCAACAACAACCTCAACATTTAAAAACACCAACAAATTCAACAACAACCTCAACATTGAAAAACAACAACAATCTCAACATTGAAAAACACCAACAAATTCAACAACAAACTCAACATTGAAAATCAGCAAAAACCTCAACATTGAAAAACACCAACAAATTCAACAACAACCTCAACATTGAAAAACACCAACAAATTCAATAACAACCTCAACATTGAAAAACACCAACAAATTCAACAACAAACTCAACATTGAAAAACACCAACAAATTCAGCAACAACCTCAACATTGAAAAACACCAACAATCTCAACATTGAAAAACACCAACAAATTCAACAACAACCTCAACATTGAAAAACACCAACAAATTCAACAACAACCTCAACATTGAAAAACAACAACAACCTCAACATTGAAAAACACCAACAAATTCAACAACAACCTCAACATTGAAAAACACCAACAAATTCAACAACAACCTCAACATTTAAAAACAACAACAACCTCAACATTGAAAAACACCAACAAATTCAACAACAACCTCAACATTGAAAAACAACAACAAAATCAACAACAACCTCAACATTGAAAACCACCAACAAATTCAACAACAACCTCAACATTGAAAAACACCAACAAATTCAGCAACAACCTCAACATTGAAAAACAACAACAACCTCAAAATTGAAAAACACCAACAAATTCAACAACAACCTCAACATTGAAAAACAACAACAAACTCAACATTGAAAAACACCAACAAATTCAACAACAACCTCAACATTGAAAAACAACAACAACCTCAACATTGAAAAACACCAACAGATTCAACAATAACCTCAACATTGAAAAAGAACAACAACCTGAACATTGAAAAACACCAACAAATTCAACAACAACCTCAACATTGAAAAACACCAACAAATTCAACAACAACCTCAAAATTGAAAAACAACAACAACCTCAACATTGAAAAACACCTACCATTTCAACAACAACCTTAACATTGAAAAACACCAACAACATCAAAATTGAAAAAACACCAACAAATTCAACAACAACCTCAACATTTAAAAACAACAACAACCTCAACATTGAAAAACACCAACAAATTCAACAACAACCTCAACATTTAAAACAACAACAACCTCAACATTGAAAAACACCAACAAATTCAACAACAACCTCAACATTTAAAAACACCAACAAATTCAACAACAACCTCAACATTGAAAAACAACAACAATCTCAACATTGAAAAACACCAACAAATTCAACAACAAACTCAACATTGAAAAACAGCAAAAACCTCAACATTGAAAAACACCAACAAATTCAACAACAACCTCAACATTGAAAAATACCAACAAATTCAATAACAACCTCAACATTGAAAAACACCAGCAAATTCAACAACAAACTCAACATTGAAAAACACCAACAAATTCAGCAACAACCTCAACATTGAAAAACACCAACAATCTCAACATTGAAAAACACCAACAAATTCAACAACAACCTCAACATTGAAAAACACCAACAAATTCAACAACAACCTCAACATTGAAAAACAACAACAACCTCAACATTGAAAAACACCAACAAATTCAACAACAACCTCAACATTGAAAAACACCAACAAATTCAACAACAACCTCAACATTGAAAAACAACAACAACCTCAACATTGAAAAACACCAACAAATTCAACAAAAACCTCAACATTGAAAAACAACAACAAACTCAACATTGAAAAACACCAACAAATTCAACAACAACCTCAACATTGAAAAACAACAACAACCTCAACATTGAAAAACACCAAGAAATTCAACAACAACCTCAACATTGAAAAACACCAACAAATTCAACAACAACCTCAACATTGAAAAACAGCAACAACCTACACATTGAAAAACACGAACAAATTCAACAACAACCTCAACATTGAAAAACAACAACAACCTCAACTTTGAAAAACACCAACAAATTCAACAACAACCTCAACATTGAAAAACACCAACAAATTCAACAACAACCTCAACATTGAAAACACCAACAAATTCAACAACAACCTCAACATTTAAAAACGCCAACAAATTCAACAACAACCTCAACATTGAAAAACAACAACCTCAACATTGAAAAACACCAACAAATTCAACAAAAAATTCAACATTGAAAAACACCAACAAATTCAACAACAACCTCAACTTTGAAAAACAACGACAACCTCATCATGGAAAAACACCAACAAATTCAACAACAACCTCAACATTGAAAAACAACAACATCCTCAAAATTGAAAAACACCAAAAAATTCAACAACAACCACAACATTTAAAAACAACAACAACCTCAACATTTGAAAGCACCAACAAATTCAACAACAACCTCAACATTGAAAAACACCAACAAATTCAACAACAACCTCAACATTGAAAAACACCAACAAACTCAACAACAACCTCAACATTGAAAAACAACAACAACCTCAACATTGAAAAACACCAACAAATTCAACAACAACCTCAACATTGAAAAACACCAACAAATTCAACAACAACCTCAACATTGAAAAACACCAACAACCTCAACATTGAAAAACACCTACAAATTCAACAACAACCTTAACATTGAAAAACACCAACAACATCAAAATTGAAAAAACACCAACAAATTCAACAACAACCTCAACATTTAAAAACAACAACAACCTCAACATTGAAAAACACCAACAAATTCAACAACAACCTCAACATTTAAAACAACAACAACCTCAACATTGAAAAACACCAACAAATTCAACAACAACCTCAACATTTAAAAACACCAACAAATTCAACAACAACCTCAACATTGAAAAACAACAACAATCTCAACATTGAAAAACACCAACAAATTCAACAACAAACTCAACATTGAAAAACAGCAAAAACCTCAACATTGAAAAACACCAACAAATTCAACAACAACCTCAACATTGAAAAACACCAACAAATTCAATAACAACCTCAACATTGAAAAACACCAACAAATTCAACAACAAACTCAACATTGAAAAACACCAACAAATTCAGCAACAACCTCAACATTGAAAAACACCAACAATCTCAACATTGAAAAACACCAACAAATTCAACAACAACCTCAACATTGAAAAACACCAACAAATTCAACAACAACCTCAACATTGAAAAACACAAAAACCTCAACATTGAAAAACACCAACAAATTCAACAACAACCTCAACATTGAAAAACACCAACAAATTCAACAACAACCTCAACATTGAAAAACAACAACAACCTCAACATTGAAAAACACCAACAAATTCAACAAAAACCTCAACATTGAAAAACAACAACAAACTCAACATTGAAAAACACCAACAAATTCAACAACAACCTCAACATTGAAAAACAACAACAACCTCAACATTGAAAAACACCAACAAATTCAACAACAACCTCAACATTGAAAAACACCAACAAATTCAACAACAACCTCAACATTGAAAAACAGCAACAACCTACACATTGAAAAACACGAACAAATTCAACAACAACCTCAACATTGAAAAACAACAACAACCTCAACTTTGAAAAACACCAACAAATTCAACAACAACCTCAACATTGAAAAACACCAACAAATTCAACAACAACCGCAACATTGAAAACACCAACAAATTCAACAACAACCTCAACATTTAAAAACGCCAACAAATTCAACAACAACCTCAACATTGAAAAACAACAACCTCAACATTGAAAAACACCAACAAATTCAACAAAAAATTCAACATTGAAAAACACCAACAAATTCAACAACAACCTCAACTTTGAAAAACAACGACAACCTCATCATGGAAAAACTCCAACAAATTCAACAACAACCTCAACATTGAAAAACAACAACATCCTCAAAATTGAAAAACACCAAAAAATTCAACAACAACCACAACATTTAAAAACAACAACAACCTCAACATTTAAAAGCACCAACAAATTCAACAACAACCTCAACATTGAAAAACACCAACAAATGCAACAACAACCTCAACATTGAAAAACACCAACAAACTCAACAACAACCTCAACATTGAAAAACAACAACAACCTCAACATTGAAAAACACCAACAAATTCAACAACAACCTCAACATTGAAAAACACCAACAAATTCAACAACAACCTCAACATTGAAAAACACCAACAACCTCAACATTGAAAAACACCAACAAATTCAACAACAACCTCAACTTTGAAAAACAACAACAACCTCAACATTGAAAAACACCAACAAATTCAACAACAACCTCAACATTGAAAAACAACAACAAACTCAACATTGAAAAACACCAACAAATTCAACAACCTCCACATTGAAAAACAACAACAACCTCAACATTGAAAAACACCAACAAATTCAACAACAACTTCAACATTGAAAAACACCTACAAATTCAACAACAACCTCAACATTGAAAAACAACAACAACCTCAACATTGAACAACACCAACAAATTCAACAACAACCTCAACATTGAAAAACAACAACAACATCAACATTGAAAAACACCAACAAATTCAACAACAACCTCAACATGGAAAAACACAAACAAATTCAACAATAACCTCAGCATTGAAAAACAACAACAACCTCAACGTTGAAAAGCACCAACAAATTCAACAACAACCTCAACATTGAAAAACAACAACAATCTCAACATTGAAAAACGCCAACAAATTCAACAAAAACTTCAACATTGAAAAACACCAACAAATTCAACAACAACCTCGAAATTGAAAAACACCAACAAATTCAACAACAACTTCAACATTGAAAAAGACCAACAAATTCAACAACAACCTCGAAATTGAAAAACACCATCAAATTCAACAACAACCTCAACACTGAAAAACACCAACAACCTCAAAATTGAAAAAACACCAACAAATTCAACAACAACCTCAACATTTAAAAACAACAACAACCTCAACATTGAAAAACACCAACAAATTCAACAACAACCTCAACATTGAAAAACAACAACAAAATCAACAACAACCTCAACATTGAAAACCACCAACAAATTCAACAACAACCTCAACATTGAAAAACAACAACAAATTCAACAACAACCTCAACATTGAAAAACAACAACAACCTCAAAATTGAAAAACACCAACAAATTCAACAACAACCTCAACATTGAAAAACAACAACAAACTCAACATTGAAAAACACCAACAAATTCAACAACAACCTCAACATTGAAAAACAACAACAACCTCAACATTGAAAAACACCAACAGATTCAACAATAACCTCAACATTGAAAAAGAACAACAACCTGAACATTGAAAAACACCAACAAATTCAACAACAACCACAACATTGAAAAACACCAACAAATTCAACAACAACCTCAAAATTGAAAAACAACAACAACCTCAACATTGAAAAACACCTACAAATTCAACAACAACATTAACATTGAAAAACACCAACAACATCAAAATTGAAAAAACACCAACAAATTCAACAACAACCTCAACATTTAAAAACAACAACAACCTCAACATTGAAAAACACCAACAAATTCAACAACAACCTCAACATTGAAAAACACCAACAAATTCAACAACAACCTCAACATTGAAAAACACCAACAAACTCAACAACAACCTCAACATTGAAAAACAACAACAACCTCAACATTGAAAAACACCAACAAATTCAACAACAACCTCAACATTGAAAAACACCAACAAATTCAACAACAAACTCAAGATTGAAAAACACCAACAAATTCAACAACCTCAACATTGAAAAACAACAACAACCTCAACATTGAAAAACACCAACAAATTGAACAACAACCTCAACATTGAAAAACAACAACAAATTCAACAACAACCTCAACATTGAAAAACAACAACAACCTCAACATTGAAAAACACCAACAAATTCAACAACAACCTCAACATTGAAAAACAACAACAACCTCAACATTGAAAAACACCAACAAATTCAACAATAACCTCAACATTGAAAAACAACAACAACCTCAACATTGAAAAACACCAACAAATTCAACAACAACCTCAACATTGAAAAACACCAACAAATTCAACAACAACCTCAACATTGAAAAACAACAACAACCTCAACATTGAAAAACACCAACAAATTCAACAACAACTTCAACATTGAAAAACACCAACAAATTCAACAACAACCTCGAAATTGAAAAACACCAACAAATTCAACAACAACCTCAACATTGAAAAACAACAACAACCTCAACATTGAAAAACACCAACAAATTCAACAACAACCTCAACATTGAAAAACAACAACAACCTCAACATTGAAAAACACCAACAAATTCAACAACAACCTCAACATTTAAAAACACCAACAAATTCAACAACAACCTCAACATTGAAAAACAACAACAATCTCAACATTGAAAAACACCAACAAATTCAACAATAACCTCAACATTGAAAAACAGCAACAACCTCAACATTGAAAAACACCAACAAATTCAACAGCAACCTCAACATTGAAAAACACCAACAAATTCAACAACAAACTCAACATTGAAAAACACCAACAAATTCAACAACAACCTCAACATTGAAAAACAGCAACAACCTCAACATTGAAAAAGACCACCAAATTCAACAACAACCTCAACATTGAAAAACACCAACAAATTCAACAACAACCTCAACATTGAAAAACAACAACAACCTCAACATTGAAAAACACCAACAAATTCAACAACAACCTCAACATAGAAAAACACCAACATATTCAACAACAACCTCAACATTGAAAAACAACAACAACCTCAACATTGAAAAACACCAACAAATTCAACAACAACCTCAACTTTGAAAAACACCAACAAATTCAACAACAACCTCGAAATTGAAAACCACCAACAAATTCAACAACAACTTCAACATTGAAAAACACCAACAAATTCAACAACAACCTCGAAATTGAAAAACACCATCAAATTCAACAACAACCTCAACATTGAAAAACACCAACAACCTCAAAATTGAAAAAACACCAACAAATTCAACAACAACCTCAACATTTAAAAACAACAACAACCTCAACATTGAAAAACACCAACAAATTCAACAACAACCTCAACATTGAAAAACAACAACAAATTCAACAACAACCTCAACATTGAAAACCACCAACAAATTCAACAACAACCTCAACATTGAAAAACACCAACATATTCAACAACAACCTCAACATTGAAAAACAACAACAACCTCAAAATTGAAAAACACCAACAAATTCAACAACAACCTCAACATTGAAAAACAACAACAAACTCAACATTGAAAAACACCAACAAATTCAACAACAACCTCAACATTGAAAAACAACAACAACCTCAACATTGAAAAGCACCAACAGATTCAACAATAACCTCAACATTGAAAAAGAACAACAACCTGAACATAGAAAAACACCAACAAATTCAACAACAACCTCAACATTGAAAAACACCAACAAATTCAACAACAACCTCAAAATTGAAAAACAACAACAACCTCAACATTGAAAAACACCTACAAATTCAACAACAACCTTAACATTGAAAAACAGCAACAACCTCAAAATTGAAAAAACACCAACAAATTCAACAACAACCTCAACATTTAAAAACAACAACAACCTCAACATTGAAAAACACCAACAAATTCAACAACAACCTCAACATTGAAAAACACCAACAAATTCAACAACAACCTCAACATTGAAAAACACCAACAAACTCAACAACAACCTCAACACTGAAAAACAACAACAACCTCAACATTGAAAAACACCAACAAATTCAACAACAACCTCAACATTGAAAAACACCAACAAATTCAACAACAAACTCAAGATTGAAAAACACCAACAAATTCAACAACCTCAACATTGAAAAACAACAACAACCTCAACATTGAAAAACACCAACAAATTGAACAACAACCTCAACATTGAAAAACACCAACAAATTCAACAACAACATCAACATTGAAAAACAACAACAACCTCAGCATTGAAAAACACCAACAAATTCAACAACAACCTCAACATTGAAAAACAACAACAACCTCAACATTGAAAAACACCAACAAATTCAACAATAACCTCAACATTGAAAAAGAACAACAACCTCAACATTGAAAAACACCAACAAATTCAACAACAACCTCAACATTGAAAAACACCAACAAATTCAACAACAACCTCAACATTGAAAAACAACAACAACCTCAACATTGAAAAACACCAACAAATTCAACAACAATCTCAACATTGAAAAACAACAACAACCTCAACATTGAAAAAGACCAACAAATTCAACAACAACCTCAACATTGAAAAACACCCACAAATTCAACAACAACCTCAGCATTGAAAAACAACAACAACCTCAACATTGAGAAACACCAACAAATTCAACAACAACCTCAACATTGAAAAACAACAACAACCTCAACATTGAAAAACACCAACAAATTCAACAACAACCTCAAAATTGAAAAACAACAACAACCTCAACATTGAAAAACACCTACAAATTCAACAACAACCTTAACATTGAAAAACAGCAACAACCTCAAAATTGAAAAAACACCAACAAATTCAACAACAACCTCAACATTTAAAAACAACAACAACCTCAACATTGAAAAACACCAACAAATTCAACAACAACCTCAACATTGAAAAACACCAACAAATTCAACAACAACCTCAACATTGAAAAACACCAACAAACTCAACAACAACCTCAACACTGAAAAACAACAACAACCTCAACATTGAAAAACACCAACAAATTCAACAACAACCTCAACATTGAAAAACACCAACAAATTCAACAACAAACTCAAGATTGAAAAACACCAACAAATTCAACAACCTCAACATTGAAAAACAACAACAACCTCAACATTGAAAAACACCAACAAATTGAACAACAACCTCAACATTGAAAAACACCAACAAATTCAACAACAACATCAACATTGAAAAACAACAACAACCTCAGCATTGAAAAACACCAACAAATTCAACAACAACCTCAACATTGAAAAACAACAACAACCTCAACATTGAAAAACACCAACAAATTCAACAATAACCTCAACATTGAAAAAGAACAACAACCTCAACATTGAAAAACACCAACAAATTCAACAACAACCTCAACATTGAAAAACACCAACAAATTCAACAACAACCTCAACATTGAAAAACAACAACAACCTCAACATTGAAAAACACCAACAAATTCAACAACAATCTCAACATTGAAAAACAACAACAACCTCAACATTGAAAAAGACCAACAAATTCAACAACAACCTCAACATTGAAAAACACCCACAAATTCAACAACAACCTCAGCATTGAAAAACAACAACAACCTCAACATTGAGAAACACCAACAAATTCAACAACAACCTCAACATTGAAAAACAACAACAACCTCAACATTGAAAAACACCAACAAATTCAACAACAACTTCAACATTGAAAAACACCAACAAATTCAACAACAACCTCGAAATTGAAAAACACCAACAAATTCAACAACAACCTCAACATTGAAAAACAACAACAACCTCAACATTGAAAAACACCAACAAATTCAACAACAACCTCAACATTGAAAAACAACAACAACCTCAACATTGAAAAACACCAACAAATTCAACAACAACCTCAACATTTAAAAACACCAACAAATTCAACAACAACCTCAACATTGAAAAACAACAACAATCTCAACAGTGAAAAACACCAACAAATTCAACAACAACCTCAACATTGAAAAACAGCAACAACCTCAACATTGAAAAACACCAACAAATTCAACAGCAACCTCAACATTGAAAAACAACAACAAATTCAATAACAACCTCAACATTGAAAAACACCAACAAATTCAACAACAAACTCAACATTGAAAAACACCAACAAATTCAACAACAACCTCAACATTGAAAAACAGCAACAACCTCAACATTGAAAAACACCAACAAATTCAACAACAACCTCAACATTGAAAAACACCAACAAATTCAACAACAACCTCAACATTGAAAAACAGCAACAACCTCAACATTGAAAAACACCAACAAATTCAACAACAACCTCAACATTGAAAAACACCAACATATTCAACAACAACCTCAACATTGAAAAACAACAACAACCTCAACATTGAAAAACACCAACAAATTCAACATCAACCTCAACATTGAAAAACAACAACAACCTCAAAATTGAAAAACATCAACAAATTCAACAAAAACCTCAACATTGAAAAACAACAACAACCTCAACATTGAAAAACAACAACAACCTCAACATTGAAAAACACCAACAAATTCAACAACAACCTCAACATTGAAAAACACCAACAAATTCAACAACAACCTCAACATTGAAAAACAGCAACAACCTAAACATTGAAAAACACCAACAAATTCAACAACAACCTCAACATTGAAAAACAACAACAACCTCAACATTGAAAAACACCAACAAATTCAACAACAACTTCAACATTGAAAAACACCTACAAATTCAACAACAACCTCAACATTGAAAAACAACAACAACCTCAACATTGAACAACACCAACAAATTCAACAACAACCTCAACATTGGAAAACAACAACAACATCAACATTGAAAAACACCAACAAATTCAACAACAACCTGAACATTGAAAAACACAAACAAATTCAACAACAACCTCAGCATTGAAAAACAACAACAACCTCAACGTTGAAAAGCACCAACAAATTCAACAACAACCTCAACATTGAAAAACAACAACAATCTCAACATTGAAAAACACCAACAAATTCAACAAAAACTTCAACATTGAAAAACACCAACAATTCAACAACAACCTCGAAATTGAAAACCACCAACAAATTCAACAACAACTTCAACATTGAAAAACACCAACAAATTCAACAACAACCTCGAAATTGAAAAACACCATCAAATTCAACAACAACCTCAACATTGAAAAACACCAACAACCTCAAAATTGAAAAAACACCAACAAATTCAACAACAACCTCAACATTTAAAAACAACAACAACCTCAACATTGAAAAACACCAACAAATTCAACAACAACCTCAACATTGAAAAACAACAACAAATTCAACAACAACCTCAACATTGAAAACCACCAACAAATTCAACAACAACCTCAACATTGAAAAACACCAACAAATTCAACAACAACCTCAACATTGAAAAACAACAACAACCTCAAAATTGAAAAACACCAACAAATTCAACAACAACCTCAACATTGAAAAACAACAACAAACTCAACATTGAAAAACACCAACAAATTCAACAACAACCTCAACATTGAAAAACAACAACAACCTCATCATTGAAAAGCACCAACAGATTCAACAATAACCTCAACATTGAAAAAGAACAACAACCTGAACATAGAAAAACACCAACAAATTCAACAACAACCTCAACATTGAAAAACACCAACAAATTCAACAACAACCTCAAAATTGAAAAACAACAACAACCTCAACATTGAAAAACAACAACAACCTCAACATTGAACAACACCAACAAATTCAACAACAACCTCAACATTGGAAAACAACAACAACATCAACATTGAAAAACACCAACAAATTCAACAACAACCTGAACATTGAAAAACACAAACAAATTCAACAACAACCTCAGCATTGAAAAACAACAACAACCTCAACGTTGAAAAGCACCAACAAATTCAACAACAACCTCAACATTGAAAAACAACAACAATCTCAACATTGAAAAACACCAACAAATTCAACAAAAACTTCAACATTGAAAAACACCAACAAATTCAACAACAACCTCGAAATTGAAAACCACCAACAAATTCAACAACAACTTCAACATTGAAAAACACCAACAAATTCAACAACAACCTCGAAATTGAAAAACACCATCAAATTCAACAACAACCTCAACATTGAAAAACACCAACAACCTCAAAATTGAAAAAACACCAACAAATTCAACAACAACCTCAACATTTAAAAACAACAACAACCTCAACATTGAAAAACACCAACAAATTCAACAACAACCTCAACATTGAAAAACAACAACAAATTCAACAACAACCTCAACATTGAAAACCACCAACAAATTCAACAACAACCTCAACATTGAAAAACACCAACAAATTCAACAACAACCTCAACATTGAAAAACAACAACAACCTCAAAATTGAAAAACACCAACAAATTCAACAACAACCTCAACATTGAAAAACAACAACAAACTCAACATTGACAAACACCAACAAATTCAACAACAACCTCAACATTGAAAAACAACAACAACCTCAACATTGAAAAGCACCAACAGATTCAACAATAACCTCAACATTGAAAAAGAACAACAACCTGAACATAGAAAAACACCAACAAATTCAACAACAACCTCAACATTGAAAAACACCAACAAATTCAACAACAACCTCAAAATTGAAAAACAACAACAACCTCAACATTGAAAAACACCTACAAATTCAACAACAACCTTAACATTGAAAAACAGCAACAACCTCAAAATTGAAAAAACACCAACAAATTCAACAACAACCTCAACATTTAAAAACAACAACAACCTCAACATTGAAAAACACCAACAAATTCAACAACAACCTCAACATTGAAAAACACCAACAAATTCAACAACAACCTCAACATTGAAAAACACCAACAAACACAACAACAACCTCAACACTGAAAAACAACAACAACCTCAACATTGAAAAACACCAACAAATTCAACAACAACCTCAACATTGAAAAACACCAACAAATTCAACAACAAACTCAAGATTGAAAAACACCAACAAATTCAACAACCTCAACATTGAAAAACAACAACAACCTCAACATTGAAAAACACCAACAAATTGAACAACAACCTCAACATTGAAAAACACCAACAAATTCAACAACAACCTCAACATTGAAAAACAACAACAACCTCAGCATTGAAAAACACCAACAAATTCAACAACAACCTCAACATTGAAAAACAACAACAACCTCAACATTGAAAAACACCAACAAATTCAACAATAACCTCAACATTGAAAAACAACAACAACCTCAACATTGAAAAACACCAACAAATTCAACAACAACCTCAACATTGAAAAACACCAACAAATTCAACAACAACCTCAACATTGAAAAACAACAACAACCTCAACATTGAAAAAGACCAACAAATTCAACAACAACCTCAACATTGAAAAACAACAACAACCTCAACATTGAAAAAGACCAACAAATTCAACAACAACCTCAACATTGAAAAACACCCACAAATTCAACAACAACCTCAGCATTGAAAAACAACAACAACCTCAACATTGAGAAACACCAACAAATTCAACAACAACTTCAACATTGAAAAACAACAACAACCTCAACATTGAAAAACACCAACAAATTCAACAACAACTTCAACATTGAAAAACACCAACAAATTCAACAACAACCTCGAAATTGAAAAACACCAACAAATTCAACAACAACCTCAACATTGAAAAACAACAACAACCTCAACATTGAAAAACACCAACAAATTCAACAACAACCTCAACATTGAAAAACAACAACAACCTCAACATTGAAAAACACCAACAAATTCAACAACAACCTCAACATTTAAAAACACCAACAAATTCAACAACAATCTCAACATTGAAAAACAACAACAATCTCAACATTGAAAAACACCAACAAATTCAACAACAACCTCAACATTGAAAAACAGCAACAACCTCAACATTGAAAAACACCAACAAATTCAACAGCAACCTCAACATTGAAAAACAACAACAAATTCAATAACAACCTCAACATTGAAAAACACCAACAAATTCAACAACAAACTCAACATTGAAAAACACCAACAAATTCAACAACAACCTCAACATTGAAAAACAGCAACAACCTCAACATTGAAAAACACCAACAAATTCAACAACAACCTCAACATTGGAAAACACCAACAAATTCAACAACAACCTCAACATTGAAAAACAGCAACAACCTCAACATTGAAAAGCACCAACAAATTCAACAACAACCTCAACATTGAAAAACACCAACATATTCAACAACAACCTCAACACTGAAAAACAACAACAACCTCAACATTGAAAAACACCAACAAATTCAACATCAACCTCAACATTGAAAAACAACAACAACCTCAAAATTGAAAAACATCAACAAATTCAACAAAAACCTCAACATTGAAAAACAACAACAACCTCAACATTGAAAATCAACAACAACCTCAACATTGAAAAACACCAACAAATTCAACAACAACCTCAACATTGAAAAACACCAACAAATTCAACAACAACCTCAACATTGAAAAACAGCAACAACCTAAACATTGAAAAACACCAACAAATTCAACAACAACCTCAACATTGAAAAACAACAACAACCTCAAAATTGAAAAACACCAACAAATTCAACAACAACCTCAGCATTGAAAAACAACAACAACCTTAACATTGAAAAACACCAACAAATTCAACAACAACCTCAACATTGAAAAACAACAACAAACTCAACATTGAAAAACACCAACAAATTCAACAACAACCTCAACATTGAAAAACAACAACAAAATCAACATTGAAAAACACCAACAAATTCAACAATAACCTAAACATTGAAAAACAACAACAACCTCAACATTGAAAAACACCAACAAATTCAACAACATCCTCAACATTGAAAAACACCAATAAATTCAACAACAACCTCAACATTGAAAAACAACAACAACCTCAACATTGAAAAACACCAACAAATTCAAAAACAACCTCAACATTGAAAAACAACAATAACCTCAACATTGAAAAACACCAACAAATTCAACAACAACCTCAACATTGAAAAACACCAACAAATTCAACAACAACCTCAGCATTGAAAAACAACAACAACCTCAACATTGAAAAACACCAACAAATTCAACAACAACCTCAACATTGAAAAACAACAACAACCTCAACATTGAAAAACACCAACAAATTCAACAACAACTTCAACATTGAAAAACACCAACAAATTCAACAACAACCTCGAAATTGAATAACACCAACAAATTCAACAACAACCTCAACATTGAAAAACAACAACAACCTCAACATTGAAAAACACCAACAAATTCAACAACAACCTCAACATTAAAAAACAACAACAACCTCAACATTGAAAAACACCAACAAATTCAACAACAACCTCAACATTGAAAAACAACAACTATCTCAACATTGAAAAACAGCAACAAATTCAACAACAACTTCAACTTTGAAAAACACCAACAAATTCAACAACAACCTCGAAATTGAATAACACCAACAAATTCAACAACAACCTCAACATTGAAAAACAACAACAACCTCAACATTGAAAAACACCAACAAATTCAACAACAACCTCAACATTAAAAAACAACAACAACCTCAACATTTAAAAACACCAACAAATTCAACAACAACCTCAACATTGAAAAACAACAACTATCTCAACATTGAAAAACACCAACAAATTGAACAACAAACTCCACATTGAAAAACAGCAACAACCTCAACATTGAAAAACACCAACAAATTCAACAACAACCTCAACATTGAGAAACACCAACAAATTCAACAACAACCTCAACATTGAATAACACCAACAAATTCAACAACAAAGTCAACATTGAAAAAGACCATCAAATTCAACAACAACCTCAACATTGAAAAACAACAACAACCTCAACATTGAAAAACACAAACAAATTCAACAACAACCTCAACATTGAAAAGCACCAACAAATTCAACAACAACCTCAACATTGAAAAACAACAACAACCTCAACATTGAAAAACACCAACAAATTCAACAACAACCTCAACATTGAAAAAGAACAACAACCTCAACACTGAAAAACACCAACAAATTCAACAACAACCTCAACATTGAAAAACAACAACAAACTCAACATTGAAAAACACCAACAAATTCAACAACAACCTCAACATTGAAAAACAACAACAACCTCAACATTGAAAAACACCAACAAATTCAACAACCACCTCAACATTGAAAAACACCAACAAATTCAACAACAACCTCAGCATTGAAAAACAACAACAACCTCAACATTGAAAAACACCAACAAATTCAACAACAACCTCAACATTGAAAAACAACAACAACCTCAACATTGCAAAACACCAGCAAATTCAACAACAACCTCAACATTTAAAAACACCAACAAATTCAACAACAACCTCAACATTGAAAAACAACAACAATCTCAACATTGAAAAACACCAACAAATTCAACAACAACCTCAACATTGAAAAACAACAACAACCTCAACATTGAAAAACACCAACAAATTCAACAACAACTGCAACATAGAAAAACACCAACAAATTCAACAACAACCTCAACATTGAAAAACACCAACAAATTCAACAACAACCTCAACATTGAAAAACAACAACAACCTCAACATTGAAAAACACCAACAAATTCAACAACAACCTCAACATTGAAAAACAACAACAACCTCAACATTGAAAAAGACCAACAAATTCAACAACAACCTCAACATTGAAAAACACCCACAAATTCAACAACAACCTCAGCATTGAAAAACAACAACAACCTCAACATTGAGAAACACCAACAAATTCAACAACAACTTCAACATTGAAAAACAACAACAACCTCAACATTGAAAAACACCAACAAATTCAACAACAACTTCAACATTGAAAAACACCAACAAATTCAACAACAACCTCGAAATTGAAAAACACCAACAAATTCAACAACAACCTCAACATTGAAAAACAACAACAACCTCAACATTGAAAAACACCAACAAATTCAACAACAACCTCAACATTGAAAAACAACAACAACCTCAACATTGAAAAACACCAACAAATTCAACAACAACCTCAACATTTAAAAACACCAACAAATTCAACAACAATCTCAACATTGAAAAACAACAACAATCTCAACATTGAAAAACACCAACAAATTCAACAACAACCTCAACATTGAAAAACAGCAACAACCTCAACATTGAAAAACACCAACAAATTCAACAGCAACCTCAACATTGAAAAACAACAACAAATTCAATAACAACCTCAACATTGAAAAACACCAACAAATTCAACAACAAACTCAACATTGAAAAACACCAACAAATTCAACAACAACCTCAACATTGAAAAACAGCAACAACCTCAACATTGAAAAACACCAACAAATTCAACAACAACCTCAACATTGAAAAACACCAACAAATTCAACAACAACCTCAACATTGAAAAACAGCAACAACCTCAACATTGAAAAGCACCAACAAATTCAACAACAACCTCAACATTGAAAAACACCAACATATTCAACAACAACCTCAACATTGAAAAACAACAACAACCTCAACATTGAAAAACACCAACAAATTCAACATCAACCTCAACATTGAAAAACAACAACAACCTCAAAATTGAAAAACATCAACAAATTCAACAAAAACCTCAACATTGAAAAACAACAACAACCTCAACATTGAAAAACAACAACAACCTCAACATTGAAAAAGACCAACAAATTCAACAACAACCTCAACATTGAAAAACACCCACAAATTCAACAACAACCTCAGCATTGAAAAACAACAACAAATTCAACAACAACCTCAACATTGAAAAACAGCAACAACCTAAACATTGAAAAACACCAACAAATTCAACAACAACCTCAACATTGAAAAACAACAACAACCTCAACATTGAAAAACACCAACAAATTCAACAACAACCTCAGCATTGAAAAACAACAACAACCTTAACATTGAAAAACACCAACAAATTCAACAACAACCTCAACATTGAAAAACAACAACAAACTCAACATTGAAAAACACCAACAAATTCAACAACAACCTCAACATTGAAAAACAACAACAAAATCAACATTGAAAAACACCAACAAATTCAACAATAACCTAAACATTGAAAAACAACAACAACCTCAACATTGAAAAACACCAACAAATTCAACAACAACCTGCACATTTAAAAACACCAACAAATTCAACAACAACCTCAACATTGAAAACACCAACAAATTCAACAACAACCTCAACATTTAAAAACGCCAACAAATTCAACAACAACCTCAACATTGAAAAACACCAACAAATTCAACAACAACCTCAACATTGAAAAACAACAACAACCTCAACATTGAAAAAGACCAACAAATTCAACAACAACCTCAACATTGAAAAACACCCACAAATTCAACAACAACCTCAGCATTGAAAAACAACAACAAATTCAACAACAACCTCAACATTGAAAAACAGCAACAACCTAAACATTGAAAAACACCAACAAATTCAACAACAACCTCAACATTGAAAAACAACAACAACCTCAACATTGAAAAACACCAACAAATTCAACAACAACCTCAGCATTGAAAAACAACAACAACCTTAACATTGAAAAACACCAACAAATTCAACAACAACCTCAACATTGAAAAACAACAACAAACTCAACATTGAAAAACACCAACAAATTCAACAACAACCTCAACATTGAAAAACAACAACAAAATCAACATTGAAAAACACCAACAAATTCAACAATAACCTAAACATTGAAAAACAACAACAACCTCAACATTGAAAAACACCAACAAATTCAACAACATCCTCAACATTGAAAAACACCAATAAATTCAACAACAACCTCAACATTGAAAAACAACAACAACCTCAACATTGAAAAACACCAACAAATTCAAAAACAACCTCAACATTGAAAAACAACAATAACCTCAACATTGAAAAACACCAACAAATTCAACAACAACCTCAACATTGAAAAACACCAACAAATTCAACAACAACCTCAGCATTGAAAAACAACAACAACCTCAACATTGAAAAACACCAACAAATTCAACAACAACCTCAACATTGAAAAACAACAACAACCTCAACATTGAAAAACACCAACAAATTCAACAACAACTTCAACATTGAAAAACACCAACAAATTCAACAACAACCTCGAAATTGAATAACACCAACAAATTCAACAACAACCTCAACATTGAAAAACAACAACAACCTCAACATTGAAAAACACCAACAAATTCAACAACAACCTCAACATTAAAAAACAACAACAACCTCAACATTGAAAAACACCAACAAATTCAACAACAACCTCAACATTGAAAAACAACAACTATCTCAACATTGAAAAACAGCAACAAATTCAACAACAACTTCAACTTTGAAAAACACCAACAAATTCAACAACAACCTCGAAATTGAATAACACCAACAAATTCAACAACAACCTCACCATTGAAAAACAACAACAACCTCAACATTGAAAAACACCAACAAATTCAACAACAACCTCAACATTAAAAAACAACAACAACCTCAACATTTAAAAACACCAACAAATTCAACAACAACCTCAACATTGAAAAACAACAACTATCTCAACATTGAAAAACACCAACAAATTGAACAACAAACTCCACATTGAAAAACAGCAACAACCTCAACATTGAAAAACACCAACAAATTCAACAACAACCTCAACATTGAGAAACACCAACAAATTCAACAACAACCTCAACATTGAAAAACACCAACAAATTCAACAACAAAGTCAACATTGAAAAAGACCATCAAATTCAACAACAACCTCAACATTGAAAAACAACAACAACCTCAACATTGAAAAACACAAACAAATTCAACAACAACCTCAACATTGAAAAGCACCAACAAATTCAACAACAACCTCAACATTGAAAAACAACAACAACCTCAACATTGAAAAACACCAACAAATTCAACAACAACCTCAACATTGAAAAAGAACAACAACCTCAACATTGAAAAACACCAACAAATTCAACAACAACCTCAACATTGAAAAACAACAACAAACTCAACATTGAAAAACACCAACAAATTCAACAACAACCTCAACATTGAAAAACAACAACAACCTCAACATTGAAAAACACCAACAAATTCAACAACCACCTCAACATTGAAAAACACCAACAAATTCAACAACAACCTCAGCATTGAAAAACAACAACAACCTCAACATTGAAAAACACCAACAAATTCAACAACAACCTCAACATTGAAAAACAACAACAACCTCAACATTGCAAAACACCAGCAAATTCAACAACAACCTGAACATTTAAAAACACCAACAAATTCAACAACAACCTCAACATTGAAAAACAACAACAATCTCAACATTGAAAAACACCAACAAATTCAACAACAACCTCAACATTGAAAAACAACAACAACCTCAACATTGAAAAACACCAACAAATTCAACAACAACTGCAACATTGAAAAACACCAACAAATTCAACAACAACCTCGACATTGAAAAACACCCTCAAATTCAACATCAACCTCAACTTTGAAAAACACCAACAACCTCAAAATTGAAAAAACACCAACAAATTCAACAACAGCCTCAACATTGAAAAACAGCAACAACCTCAACATTGAAAAACAACAACAACCTCAACATTGAAAAACACCAACAAATTCAACAACAAACTCAACATTGAAAAACACCAACAAATTCAACAACAACCTCAACATTGAAAAACAACAACAACCTCAACATTGAAAAACACCAACAAATTCAACAACAACAACAACTTCAGCATTGATAAACAACAACAACCTCAACATTTAAAAACACCAACAAATTCAACAACAACCTCAACATTGAAAAACACCAACAAATTCAACAACAAACTCAACATTGAAAAACACCAACAAATTCAACAACAACCTCAACATTGAAAAACAACAACAACCTCAACATTGAAAAACACCAACAAATTCAACAACAACAACAACTTCAGCATTGATAAACAACAACAACTTCAACATTGAAAAACACAAACAAATTCAACAACAACCTCGAAATTGAAAAACACCAACAAATACAACAACAACCTCAACATTGAAAAACAACAACAACCTCAACATTGAAAAACACCAACAAATTCAACAACAACCTCAACATTGAAAAACAACAACAACCTCAACATTGCAAAACACCAGCAAATTCAACAACAACCTGCACATTTAAAAACACCAACAAATTCAACAACAACCTCAACATTGAAAACACCAACAAATTCAACAACAACCTCAACATTTAAAAACGCCAACAAATTCAACAACAACCTCAACATTGAAAAACACCAACAAATTCAACAACAACCTCAACATTGAAAAACAACAACAACCTCAACATTGAAAAAGACCAACAAATTCAACAACAACCTCAACATTGAAAAACACCCACAAATTCAACAACAACCTCAGCATTGAAAAACAACAACAACCTCAACATTGAGAAACACCAACAAATTCAACAACAACCTCAACATTGAAAAACAACAACAACCTCAACATTGAAAAACACCAACAAATTCAACAACAACTTCAACATTGAAAAACACCAACAAATTCAAGAACAACCTCGAAATTGAAAAACACCAACAAATTCAACAACAACCTCAACATTGAAAAACAACAACAACCTCAACATTGAAAAACACCAACAAATTCAACAACAGCCTCAACATTGAAAAACAACAACAACCTCAACATTGAAAAACACCAACAAATTCAACAACAACCTCAACATTTAAAAACACCAACAAATTCAACAACAACCTCAACATTGAAAAACAACAACAATCTCAACATTGAAAAACACCAACAAATTCAACAACAACCTCAACATTGAAAAACAGCAACAACCTCAACATTGAAAAACACCAACAAATTCAACAGCAACCTCAACATTGAAAAACAACAACAAATTCAATAACAACCTCAACATTGAAAAACACCAACAAATTCAACAACAACCTCAACATTGAAAAACAACAACAACCTCAACATTGAAAAACACCAACAAATTCAACAACAACCTCAACATTGAAAAACAACAACAACCTCAACATTGAAAAACACCAACAAATTCAACAACAACCTCAACATTTAAAAACACCAACAAATTCAACAACAACCTCAACATTGAAAAACAAAAACAATCTCAACATTGAAAAACACCAACAAATTCAACAACAACCTCAACATTGAAAAACAGCAACAACCTCAACATTGAAAAACACCAACAAATTCAACAGCAACCTCAACATTGAAAAACAACAACAAATTCAATAACAACCTCAACATTGAAAAACACCAACAAATTCAACAACAAACTCAACATTGAAAAACACCAACAAATTCAACAACAACCTCAACATTGAAAAACAGCAACAACCTCAACATTGAAAAACACCAACAAATTCAACAACAACCTCAACATTGAAAAACACCAACAAATTCAACAACAACCTCAACATTGAAAAACAACAACAACCTCAACATTGAAAAACACCAACAAATTCAACAACAACCTCAACATTGAAAAACACCGACATATTCAACAACAACCTCAACATTGAAAAACAACAACAACCTCAACATTGAAAAACACCAACAAATTCAACATCAACCTCAACATTGAAAAACAACAGCAACCTCAAAATTGAAAAACATCAACAAATTCAACAAAAACCTCAACATTGAAAAACAACAACAACCTCAACATTGAAAAACAACAACAACCTCAACATTGAAAAACACCAACAAATTCAACAACAACCTCAACATTGAAAAACACCAACAAATTCAACAACAACCTCAACATTGAAAAACAGCAACAACCTAAACATTGAAAAACACCAACAAATTCAACAACAACCTCAACATTGAAAAACAACAAACCTCAACATTGAAAAACACCAACAAATTCAACAACAACCTCAGCATTGAAAAACAACAACAACCTTAACATTGAAAAACACCAACAAATTCAACAACAACCTCAACATTGAAAAACAACACAAACTCAACATTGAAAAACACCAACAAATTCAACAATAACCTAAACATTGAAAAACAACAACAACCTCAACATTGAAAAACACCAACAAATTCAACAACAACCTCAACATTGAAAAACACCAACAAATTCAACAACAACCTCAGCATTGAAAAACAACAACAACCTCAACATTGAAAAACACCAACAAATTCAACAACAACCTCAACATTGAAAAACAACAACAACCTCAACATTGAAAAACACCAACAAATTCAACAACAACTTCAACATTGAAAAACACCAACAAATTCAACAACAACCTCGAAATTGAATAACACCAACAAATTCAACAACAACCTCAACATTGAAAAACAACAACAACCTCAACATTGAAAAACACCAACAAATTCAACAACAACCTCAACATTAAAAAACAACAACAACCTCAACATTGAAAAACACCAACAAATTCAACAACAACCTCAACATTGAAAAACAACAACTATCTCAACATTGAAAAACAGCAACAAATTCAACAACAACTTCAACATTGAAAAACACCAACAAATTCAACAACAACCTCGAAATTGAATCACACCAACAAATTCAACAACAACCTCAACATTGAAAAACAACAACAACCTCAACATTGAAAAACACCAACAAATTCAACAACAACCTCAACATTAAAAAACAACAACAACCTCAACATTTAAAAACACCAACAAATTCAACAACAACCTCAACATTGAAAAACAACAACTATCTCAACATTGAAAAACACCAACAAATTGAACAACAAACTCCACATTGAAAAACAGCAACAACCTCAACATTGAAAAACACCAACAAATTCAACAACAACCTCAACATTGAGAAACACCAACAAATTCAACAACAACCTCAACATTGAAAAACACCAACAAATTCAACAACAAAGTCAACATTGAAAAACACCATCAAATTCAACAACAACCTCAACATTGAAAAACAACAACAACCTCAACATTGAAAAACACAAACAAATTCAACAACAACCTCAACATTGAAAAGCACCAACAAATTCAACAACAACCTCAACATTGAAAAACAACAACAACCTCAACATTGAAAAACACCAACAAATTCAACAACAACCTCAACATTGAAAAACAACAACAACCTCAACATTGAAAAACACCAACAAATTCAACAACAACCTCAACATTGAAAAACAACAACAAACTCAACATTGAAATACACCAACAAATTCAACAACAACCTCAACATTGAAAAACAACAACAACCTCAACATTGAAAAACACCAACAAATTCAACAACCACCTCAACATTGAAAAACACCAACAAATTCAACAACAACCTCAGCATTGAAAAACAACAGCAACCTCAACATTGAAAAGCACCAACAAATTCAACAACAACCTCAACATTGAAAAACAACAACAACCTCAACATTGCAAAACACCAGCAAATTCAACAACAACCTCAACATTTAAAAACACCAACAAATTCAACAACAACCTCAACATTGAAAAACAACAACAATCTCAACATTGAAAAACACCAACAAATTCAACAACAACCTCAACATTGAAAAACAACAACAACCTCAACATTGAAAAACACCAACAAATTCAACAACAACTGCAACATTGAAAAACACCAACAAATTCAACAACAACCTCGACATTGAAAAACACCCTCAAATTCAACATCAACCTCAACTTTGAAAAACACCAACAACCTCAAAATTGAAAAAACACCAACAAATTCAACAACAGCCTCAACATTGAAAAACAGCAACAACCTCAACATTGAAAAACAACAACAACCTCAACATTGAAAAACACCAACAAATTCAACAACAAACTCAACATTGAAAAACACCAACAAATTCAACAACAACCTCAACATTGAAAAACAACAACAACCTCAACATTGAAAAACACCAACAAATTCAACAACAACAACAACTTCAGCATTGATAAACAACAACAACCTCAACATTTAAAAACACCAACAAATTCAACAACAACCTCAACATTGAAAAACAACAACAACCTCAACATTGAAAAACACCAACAAATTCAACAACAACTTCAACATTGAAAAACACCAACAAATTCAACAACAACCTCGAAATTGAAAAACACCAACAAATACAACAACAACCTCAACATTGAAAAACAACAACAACCTCAACATTGAAAAACACCAACAAATTCAACAACAACCTCAACATTGAAAAACAACAACAACCTCAACATTGCAAAACACCAGCAAATTCAACAACAACCTGCACATTTAAAAACACCAACAAATTCAACAACAACCTCAACATTGAAAACACCAACAAATTCAACAACAACCTCAACATTTAAAAACGCCAACAAATTCAACAACAACCTCAACATTGAAAAACAACAACAAATTCAACAACAACCTCAACATTGAAAAACAACAACAACCTCAACATTGAAAAAGACCAACAAATTCAACAACAACCTCAACATTGAAAAACACCCACAAATTCAACAACAACCTCAGCATTGAAAAACAACAACAACCTCAACATTGAGAAACACCAACAAATTCAACAACAACCTCAACATTGAAAAACAACAACAACCTCAAAATTGAAAAACACCAACAAATTCAACAACAACTTCAACATTGAAAAACACCAACAAATTCAACAACAACCTCGAAATTGGAAAACACCAACAAATTCAACAACAACCTCAACATTGAAAAACAACAACAACCTCAACATTGAAAAACACCAACAAATTCAACAACAACCTCAACATTGAAAAACAACAACAACCTCAACATTGAAAAACACCAACAAATTCAACAACAACCTCAACATTTAAAAACACCAACAAATTCAACAACAACCTCAACATTGAAAAACAACAACAATCTCAACATTGAAAAACACCAACAAATTCAACAACAACCTCAACATTGAAAAACAGCAACAACCTCAACATTGAAAAACACCAACAAATTCAACAGCAACCTCAACATTGAAAAACAACAACAAATTCAATAACAACCTCAACATTGAAAAACACCAACAAATTCAACAACAAACTCAACATTGAAAAACACCAACAAATTCAACAACAACCTCAACATTGAAAAACAGCAACAACCTCAACATTGAAAAACACCAACAAATTCAACAACAACCTCAACATTGAAAAACACCAACAAATTCAACAACAACCTCAACATTGAAAAACAACAACAACCTCAACATTGAAAAACACCAACAAATTCAACAACAACCTCAACATTGAAAAACACCAACATATTCAACAACAACCTCAACATTGAAAAACAACAACAACCTCAACATTGAAAAACACCAACAAATTCAACATCAACCTCAACATTGAAAAACAACAACAACCTCAAAATTGAAAAACATCAACAAATTCAACAAAAACCTCAACATTGAAAAACAACAACAACCTCAACATTGAAAAACAACAACAACCTCAACATTGAAAAACACCAACAAATTCAACAACAACCTCAACATTGAAAAACAGCAACAACCTAAACATTGAAAAACACCAACAAATTCAACAACAACCTCAACATTGAAAAACAACAACAACCTCAACATTGAAAAACACCAACAAATTCAACAACAACCTCAGCATTGAAAAACAACAACAACCTTAACATTGCAAAACACCAACAAATTCAACAACAACCTCAACATTGAAAAACAACAACAAACTCAACATTGAAAAACACCAACAAATTCAACAACAACCTCAACATTGAAAAACAACAACAAACTCAACATTGAAAAACACCAACAAATTCAACAATAACCTAAACATTGAAAAACAACAACAACCTCAACATTGAAAAACACCAACAAATTCAACAACATCCTCAACATTGAAAAACACCAATAAATTCAACAACAACCTCAACATTGAAAAACAACAACAACCTCAACATTGAAAAACACCAACAAATTCAAAAACAACCTCAACATTGAAAAACAACAACAACCTCAACATTGAAAAACACCAACAAATTCAACAACAACCTCAACATTGAAAAACACCAACAAATTCAACAACAACCTCAGCATTGAAAAACAACAACAACCTCAACATTGAAAAACACCAACAAATTCAACAACAACCTCAACATTGAAAAACAACAACAACCTCAACATTGAAAAACACCAACAAATTCAACAACAACTTCAACATTGAAAAACACCAACAAATTCAACAACAACCTCGAAATTGAACAACACCAACAAATTCAACAACAAACTCAACATTGAAAAACAACAACAACCTCAACATTGAAAAACACCAACAAATTCAACAACAACCTCAACATTAAAAAACAACAACAACCTCAACATTGAAAAACACCAACAAATTCAACAACAACCTCAACATTGAAAAACAACAACAAATTCAACAACAACCTCAACATTGAAAAACACCAACAAATTCAACAACAAAGTCAACATTGAAAAACACCATCAAATTCAACAACAACCTCAACATTGAAAAACAACAACAACCTCAACATTGAAAAACACAAACAAATTCAACAACAACCTCAACATTGAAAAGCACCAACAAATTCAACAACAACCTCAACATTGAAAAACAACAACAACCTCAACATTGAAAAACACCAACAAATTCAACAACAACCTCAGCATTGAAAAACAACAACAACCTCAACATTGAAAAACACCAACAAATTCAACAACAACCTCAACATTGAAAAACAACAACAAACTCAACATTGAAAAACACCAACAAATTCAACAACAACCTCAACATTGAAAAACAACAACAACCTCAACATTGAAAAACACCAACAAATTCAACAACCACCTCAACATTGAAAAACACCAACAAATTCAACAACAACCTCAGCATTGAAAAACAACAACAACCTCAACATTGAAAAACACCAACAAATTCAACAACAACCTCAACATTGAAAAACAACAACAACCTCAACATTGCAAAACACCAGCAAATTCAACAACAACCTCAACATTTAAAAACACCAACAAATTCAACAACAACCTCAACATTGAAAAACAACAACAATCTCAACATTGAAAAACACCAACAAATTCAACAACAACCTCAACATTGAAAAACAACAACAACCTCAACATTGAAAAACACCAACAAATTCAACAACAACTGCAACATTGAAAAACACCAACAAATTCAACAACAACCTCGACATTGAAAAACACCCTCAAATTCAACATCAACCTCAACTTTGAAAAACACCAACAACCTCAAAATTGAAAAAAACACCAACAAATTCAACAACAACCTCAACATTGAAAAACAACAACAACCTCAACATTGAAAAACACCAACAAATTCAACAACAAACTCAACATTGAAAAACACCAACAAATTCAACAACAACCTCAACATTGAAAAACAACAACAACCTCAACATTGAAAAACACCAACAAATTCAACAACAACAACAACTTCAGCATTGATAAACAACAACAACCTCAACATTTAAAAAATCAACAAATTCAACAACAACCTCAACATTGAAAAACAACAACAACCTCAACATTGAAAAACACCAACAAATTCAACAACAACTTCAACATTGAAAAACACCAACAAATTCAACAACAACCTCGAAATTGAAAAACACCAACAAATACAACAACAACCTCAACATTGAAAAACAACAACAACCTCAACATTGAAAAACACCAACAAATTCAACAACAACCTCAACATTGAAAAACAACAACAACCTCAACATTGCAAAACACCAGCAAATTCAACAACAACCTGCACATTTAAAAACACCAACAAATTCAACAACAACCTCAACATTGAAACCACCAACAAATTCAACAACAACCTCAACATTTAAAAACGCCAACAAATTCAACAACAACCTCAACATTGAAAAACAACAACAAATTCAACAACAACCTCAACATTGAAAAACAACAACAACCTCAACATTGAAAAAGACCAACAAATTCAACAACAACCTCAACATTGAAAAACACCCACAAATTCAACAACAACCTCAGCATTGAAAAACAACAACAACCTCAACATTGAGAAACACCAACAAATTCAACAACAACCTCAACATTGAAAAACAACAACAACCTCAACATTGAAAAACACCAACAAATTCAACAACAACTTCAACATTGAAAAACACCAACAAATTCAACAACAACCTCGAAATTGAAAAACACCAACAAATTCAACAACAACCTCAACATTGAAAAACAACAACAACCTCAACATTGAAAAACACCAACAAATTCAACAACAACCTCAACATTGAAAAACAACAACAACCTCAACATTGAAAAACACCAACAAATTCAACAACAACCTCAACATTTAAAAACACCAACAAATTCAACAACAACCTCAACATTGAAAAACAACAACAATCTCAACATTGAAAAACACCAACAAATTCAACAACAACCTCAACATTGAAAAACAGCAACAACCTCAACATTGAAAAACACCAACAAATTCAACAACAACCTCAACATTGAAAAACAACAACAAATTCAATAACAACCTCAACATTGAAAAACACCAACAAATTCAACAACAAACTCAACATTGAAAAACACCAACAAATTCAACAACAACCTCAACATTGAAAAACAGCAACAACCTCAACATTGAAAAACACCAACAAATTCAACAACAACCTCAACATTGAAAAACACCAACAAATTCAACAACAACCTCAACATTGAAAAACAACAACAACCTCAACATTGAAAAACACCAACAAATTCAACAACAACCTCAACATTGAAAAACACCAACATATTCAACAACAACCTCAACATTGAAAAACAACAACAACCTCAAATTGAAAAACACCAACAAATTCAACATCAACCTCAACATTGAAAAACAACAACAACCTCAAAATTGAAAAACATCAACAAATTCAACAAAAACCTCAACATTGAAAAACAACAACAACCTCAACATTGAAAAACAACAACAACCTCAACATTGAAAAACACCAACAATTTCAACAACAACCTCAACATTGAAAAACACCAACAAATTCAACAACAACCTCAACATTGAAAAACAGCAGCAACCTAAACATTGAAAAACACCAACAAATTCAACAACAACCTCAACATTGAAAAACAACAACAACCTCAACATTGAAAAACACCAACAAATTCAACAACAACCTCAGCATTGAAAAACAACAACAACCTTAACATTGCAAAACACCAACAAATTCAACAACAACCTCAACATTGAAAAACAACAACAAACTCAACATTGAAAAACACCAACAAATTCAACAACAACCTCAACATTGAAAAACAACAACAAACTCAACATTGAAAAACACCAACAAATTCAACAATAACCTAAACATTGAAAAACAACAACAACCTCAACATTGAAAAACACCAACAAATTCAACAACATCCTCAACATTGAAAAACACCAATAAATTCAACAACAACCTCAACATTGAAAAACAACAACAACCTCAACATTGAAAAACACCAACAAATTCAAAAACAACCTCAACATTGAAAAACAACAACAACCTCAACATTGAAAAACACCAATAAATTCAACAACAACCTCAACATTGAAAAACACCAACAAATTCAACAACAACCTCAGCATTGAAAAACAACAACAACCTCAACATTGAAAAACACCAACAAATTCAACAACAACCTCAACATTGAAAAACAACAACAACCTCAACATTGAAAAACACCAACAAATTCAACAACAACTTCAACATTGAAAAACACCAACAAATTCAACAACAACCTCGAAATTGAATAACACCAACAAATTCAACAACAACCTCAACATTGAAAAACAACAACAACCTCAACATTGAAAAACACCAACAAATTCAACAACAACCTCAACATTAAAAAACAACAACAACCTCAACATTGAAAAACACCAACAAATTCAACAACAACCTCAACATTGAAAAACAACAACTATCTCAACATTGAAAAACACCAACAAATTGAACAACAAACTCCACATTGAAAAACAGCAACAACCTCAACATTGAAAAACACCAACAAATTCAACAACAACCTCAACATTGAAAAACACCAACAAATTCAACAACAACCTCAACATTGAAAAACACCAACAAATTCAACAACAAAGTCAACATTGAAAAACACCATCAAATTCAACAACAACCTCAACATTGAAAAACAACAACAACCTCAACATTGAAAAACACAAACAAATTCAACAACAACCTCAACATTGAAAAGCACCAACAAATTCAACAACAACCTCAACATTGAAAAACAACAACAACCTCAACATTGAAAAACACCAACAAATTCAACAACAACCTCAGCATTGAAAAACAACAACAACCTCAACATTGAAAAACACCAACAAATTCAACAACAACCTCAACATTGAAAAACAACAACAAACTCAACATTGAAAAACACCAACAAATTCAACAACAACCTCAACATTGAAAAGCAACAACAACCTCAACATTGAAAAACACCAACAAATTCAACAACCACCTCAACATTGAAAAACACCAACAAATTCAACAACAACCTCAGCATTGAAAAACAACAACAACCTCAACATTGAAAAACACCAACAAATTCAACAACAACCTCAACATTGAAAAACAACAACAACCTCAACATTGCAAAACACCAGCAAATTCAACAACAACCTCAACATTTAAAAACACCAACAAATTCAACAACAACCTCAACATTGAAAAACAACAACAATCTCAACATTGAAAAACACCAACAAATTCAACAACAACCTCAACATTGAAAAACAACAACAACCTCAACATTGAAAAACACCAACAAATTCAACAACAACTGCAACATTGAAAAACACCAACAAATTCAACAACAACCTCGACATTGAAAAACACCCTCAAATTCAACATCAACCTCAACTTTGAAAAACACCAACAACCTCAAAATTGAAAAAACACCAACAAATTCAACAACAGCCTCAACATTGAAAAACAGCAACAACCTCAACATTGAAAAACAACAACAACCTCAACATTGAAAAACACCAACAAATTCAACAACAACCTCAACATTGAAAAACACCAACAAATTCAACAACAACCTCAACATTGAAAAACAACAACAACCTCAACATTGAAAAACACCAACAAATTCAACAACAACAACAACTTCAGCATTGATAAACAACAACAACCTCAACATTTAAAAACACCAACAAATTCAACAACAACCTCAACATTGAAAAACAACAACAACCTCAACATTGAAAAACACCAACAAATTCAACAACAACTTCAACATTGAAAAACACCAACAAATTCAACAACAACCTCGAAATTGAAAAACACCAACAAATACAACAACAACCTCAACATTGAAAAACAACAACAACCTCAACATTGAAAAACACCAACAAATTCAACAACAACCTCAACATTGAAAAACAACAACAACCTCAACATTGCAAAACACCAGCAAATTCAACAACAACCTGCACATTTAAAAACACCAACAAATTCAACAACAACCTCAACATTGAAAACACCAACAAATTCAACAACAACCTCAACATTTAAAAACGCCAACAAATTCAACAACAACCTCAACATTGAAAAACAACAACCTCAACACTGAAAAACACCAACAAATTCAACAAAAAATTCAACATTGACAAACACCAACAAATTCAACAACAAGCTCAACTTTGAAAAACAACGACAACCTCATCATGGCAAAACACCAACAAATTCAACAACAACCTCAACATTGAAAAACAACAACATCCTCAAAATTGAAAAACACCAAAAAATTCAACAACAACCACAACATTTAAAAACAACAACAACCTCAACATTGAAAAACACCAACAAATTCAACAACAACCTCAACATTGAAAAACACCAACAAATTCAACAAGAACCTCAACATTGAAAAACACCAACAAACTCAACAACAACCTCAACATTGAAAAACAACAACAACCTCAACATTGAAAAACACCAACAAATTGAACAACAACCTCAACATTGAAAAACACCAACAAATTCAACAACAACCTCAACATTGAAAAACACCAACAACCTCAACATTGAAAAACACCAACAAATTCAACAACAACCTCAACTTTGAAAAACAACAACAACCTCAACACTGAAAAACTCCAACAAATTCAACATCATCCTCAACATTGAAACACAACAACAAACTCAACATTGAGAAACACCAACAAATTCAACAACCTCAACATTGAAAAACAACAACAACCTCAACATTGAAAAACACCAACAAATTCAACAACAACTTCAACATTGAATAACACCTACAAATTCAACAACAACCTCAACATTGAAAAACAACTACAACCTCAACATTGAACAACACCAACAAATTCAACAACAACCTCAACATTGAAAAACAACAACATCAACATTGAAAAACACCAACAAATTCAACAACAACCTCAACATTGAAAAACACAAACAAATTCAGCAACAACCTCAGCATTGAAAAACAACAACAACCTCAACGTTGAAAAGCACCAACAAAATCAACAGCAACCTCAACATTGAAAAACAACAACAATCTCAACATTGAAAAACACCAACAAATTCAACAAAAACTTCAACATTGAAAAACACCAACAAATTCAACAACAACCTCGAAAATGAAAAACACCAACAAATTCAACAACAACTTCAACATTGAAAAACACCAACAAATTCAACAACAACCTCGACATTGAAAAGCACCATCAAATTCAACAACAACCTCAACTTTGAAAAACACCAACAACCTCAACATTGAAAAACACCAACAAATTCAACAACAACCTCAACATTTAAAAACAACAACCTCAACATTGAAAAACACCAACAAATTCAACAACAACCTCAACATTGAAAAACACCGACAAATTCAACAACAACCTCAACATTGAAAACCACCAACAAATTCAACAACAACCTCAACATTGAAAAACACCAACAAATTCAACAACAACCTCAACATTGAAAAACAACAACAACCTCAACATTGAAAAACACCAACAAATTCAACAACAACCTCAACATTGAAAAACAACATAAACTCAACATTGAAAAACACCAACAAATTCAACAACAAACTCAAGATAAAAAAACACCAACAAATTCAACAACCTCAACATTGAAAAACAACAACAACCTCAACATTGAAAAACACCAACAAATTGAACAACAACCTCAACATTGAAAAACACCAACAAATTCAACAACAACCTCAACATTGAAAAACAACAACAACCTCAACATTGAAAAACACCAACAAATTCAACAACGACCTCAACGTTGAAAAACAACAACAACCTCAACATTGAAAAACACCAACAAATTCAACAACAACCTAAACATTGAAAAACAACAACAACCTCAACATTGAAAAACACCAACAAATTCAACAACATCCTCAACATTCAAAAACACCAATAAATTCAACAACAACCTCAACATTGAAAAACAACAACAACCTCAACATTGAAAAACACCAACAAATTCAACAACAACCTCAACATTGAAAAACAACAACAACCTCAACATTGAAAAACACCAACAAATTCAACAACAACCTCAACATTGAAAAACACCAACAAATTCAACAATAACCTAAACATTGAAAAACAACAACAACCTCAACATTGAAAAACACCAACAAATTCAACAACATCCTCAACATTGAAAAACACCAATAAATTCAACAACAACCTCAACATTGAAAAACAACAACAACCTCAACATTGAAAAACACCAACAAATTCAACAACAACCTCAACATTGAAAAACAACAACAACCTCAACATTGAAAAACACCAACAAATTCAACAACAACCTCAACATTAAAAAACAACAACAACCTCAACATTTAAAAACACCAACAAATTCAACAACAACCTCAACATTGAAAAACAACAACTATCTCAACATTGAAAAACACCAACAAATTGAACAACAAACTGCACATTGAAAAACAGCAACAACCTCAACATTGAAAAACACCAACAAATTCAACAACAACCTCAACATTGAAAAACACCAACAAATTCAACAACAACCTCAACATTGAAAAACACCAACAAATTCAACAACAAAGTCAACATTGAAAAACACCATCAAATTCAACAACAACCTCAACATTGAAAAACAACAACAACCTCAACATTGAAAAACACAAACAAATTCAACAACAACCTCAACATTGAAAAGCACCAACAAATTCAACAACAACCTCAACATTGAAAAACAACAACAACCTCAACATTGAAAAACACCAACAAATTCAACAACAACCTCAACATTGAAAAACAACAACAACCTCAACATTGAAAAACACCAACAAATTCAACAACAACCTCAACATTGAAAAACAACAACAAACTCAACATTGAAAAACACCAACAAATTCAACAACAACCTCAACATTGAAAAACAACAACAACCTCAACATTGAAAAACACCAACAAATTCAACAACCACCTCAACATTGAAAAACACCAACAAATTCAACAACAACCTCAGCATTGAAAAACAACAACAACCTCAACATTGAAAAACACCAACAAATTCAACAACAACCTCAACATTGAAAAACAACAACAACATCAACATTGCAAAACACCAGCAAATTCAACAACAACCTCAACATTTAAAAACACCAACAAATTCAACAACAACCTCAACATTGAAAAACAACAACAATCTCAACATTGAAAAACACCAACAAATTCAACAACAACCTCAACATTGAAAAACAACAACAACCTCAACATTGAAAAACACCAACAAATTCAACAACAACTGCAACATTGAAAAACACCAACAAATTCAACAACAACCTCGACATTGAAAAACACCCTCAAATTCAACATCAACCTCAACTTTGAAAAACACCAACAACCTCAAGATTGAAAAAACACCAACAAATTCAACAACAGCCTCAACATTGAAAAACAGCAACAACCTCAACATTGAATTACAACAACAACCTCAACATTGAAAAACACCAACAAATTCAACAACAAACTCAACATTGAAAAACACCAACAAATTCAACAACAACCTCAACATTGAAAAACAACAACAACCTCAACATTGAAAAACACCAACAAATTCAACAACAACAACTTCAGCATTGATAAACAACAACAACCTCAACATTTAAAAACACCAACAAATTCAACAACAACCTCAACATTGAAAAACAACAACAACCTCAACATTGAAAAACACCAACAAATTCAACAACAACTTCAACATTGAAAAACACCAACAAATTCAACAACAACCTCGAAATTGAAAAACACCAACAAATACAACAACAACCTCAACATTGAAAAACAACAACAACCTCAACATTGAAAAACACCAACAAATTCAACAACAACCTCAACATTGAAAAACAACAACAACCTCAACATTGCAAAACACCAGCAAATTCAACAACAACCTGCACATTTAAAAACACCAACAAATTCAACAACAACCTCAACATTGAAAACACCAACAAATTCAACAACAACCTCAACATTTAAAAACGCCAACAAATTCAACAACAACCTCAACATTGAAAAACAACAACAAATTCAACAACAACCTCAACATTGAAAAACAACAACAACCTCAACATTGAAAAAGACCAACAAATTCAACAACAACCTCAACATTGAAAAACACCCACAAATTCAACAACAACCTCAGCATTGAAAAACAACAACAACCTCAACATTGAGAAACACCAACAAATTCAACAACAACCTCAACATTGAAAAACAACAACAACCTCAACATTGAAAAACACCAACAAATTCAACAACAACTTCAACATTGAAAAACACCAACAAATTCAACAACAACCTCGAAATTGAAAAACACCAACAAATTCAACAACAACCTCAACATTGAAAAACAACAACAACCTCAACATTGAAAAACACCAACAAATTCAACAACAACCTCAACATTGAAAAACAACAACAACCTCAACATTGAAAAACACCAACAAATTCAACAACAACCTCAACATTTAAAAACACCAACAAATTCAACAACAACCTCAACATTGAAAAACAACAACAATCTCAACATTGAAAAACACCAACAAATTCAACAACAACCTCAACATTGAAAAACAGCAACAACCTCAACATTGAAAAACACCAACAAATTCAACAACAACCTCAACATTGAAAAACAACAACAAATTCAATAACAACCTCAACATTGAAAAACACCAACAAATTCAACAACAAACTCAACATTGAAAAACACCAACAAATTCAACAACAACCTCAACATTGAAAAACAGCAACAACCTCAACATTGAAAAAGACCAACAAGTTCAACAACAACCTCAACATTGAAAAACACCAACAAATTCAACAACAACCTCAACATTGAAAAACAACAACAACCTCAACATTGAAAAACACCAACAAATTCAACAACAACCTCAACATTGAAAAACACCAACATATTCAACAACAACCTCAACATTGAAAAACAACAACAACCTCAACATTGAAAAACACCAACAAATTCAACATCAACCTCAACATTGAAAAACAACAACAACCTCAAAATTGAAAAACATCAACAAATTCAACAAAAACCTCAACATTGAAAAACAACAACAACCTCAACATTGAAAAACAACAACAACCTCAACATTGAAAAACACCAACAAATTCAACAACAACCTCAACATTGAAAAACACCAACAAATTCAACAACAACCTCAACATTGAAAAACAGCAACAACCTAAACATTGAAAAACACCAACAAATTCAACAACAACCTCAACATTGAAAAACAACAACAACCTCAACATTGAAAAACACCAACAAATTCAACAACAACCTCAGCATTGAAAAACAACAACAACCTTAACATTGCAAAACACCAACAAATTCAACAACAACCTCAACATTGAAAAACAACAACAAACTCAACATTGAAAAACACCAACAAATTCAACAACAACCTCAACATTGAAAAACAACAACAAACTCAACATTGAAAAACACCAACAAATTCAACAATAACCTAAACATTGAAAAACAACAACAACCTCAACATTGAAAAACACCAACAAATTCAACAACATCCTCAACATTGAAAAACACCAATAAATTCAACAACAACCTCAACATTGAAAAACAACAACAACCTCAACATTGAAAAACATCAACAAATTCAAAAACAACCTCAACATTGAAAAACAACAACAACCTCAACATTGAAAAACACCAACAAATTCAACAACAACCTCAACATTGAAAAACACCAACAAATTCAACAACAACCTCAGCATTGAAAAACAACAACAACCTCAACATTGAAAAACACCAACAAATTCAACAACAACCTCAACATTGAAAAACAACAACAACCTCAACATTGAAAAACACCAACAAATTCAACAACAACTTCAACATTGAAAAACACCAACAAATTCAACAACAACCTCGAAATTGAATAACACCAACAAATTCAACAACAACCTCAACATTGAAAAACAACAACAACCTCAACATTGAAAAACACCAACAAATTCAACAACAACCTCAACATTAAAAAACAACAACAACCTCAACATTGAAAAACACCAACAAATTCAACAACAACCTCAACATTGAAAAACAACAACTATCTCAACATTGAAAAACACCAACAAATTGAACAACAAACTCCACATTGAAAAACAGCAACAACCTCAACATTTAAAAACACCAACAAATTCAACAACAACCTCAACATTGAAAAACACCAACAAATTCAACAACAACCTCAACATTGAAAAACACCAACAAATTCAACAACAAAGTCAACATTGAAAAACACCATCAAATTCAACAACAACCTCAACATTGAAAAACAACAACAACCTCAACATTGAAAAACACAAACAAATTCAACAACAACCTCAACATTGAAAAGCACCAACAAATTCAACAACAACCTCAACATTGAAAAACAACAACAACCTCAACATTGAAAAACACCAACAAATTCAACAACAACCTCAGCATTGAAAAACAACAACAACCTCAACATTGAAAAACACCAACAAATTCAACAACAACCTCAACATTGAAAAACAACAACAAACTCAACATTGAAAAACACCAACAAATTCAACAACAACCTCAACATTGAAAAACAACAACAACCTCAACATTGAAAAACACCAACAAATTCAACAACCACCTCAACATTGAAAAACACCAACAAATTCAACAACAACCTCAGCATTGAAAAACAACAACAACCTCAACATTGAAAAACACCAACAAATTCAACAACAACCTCAACATTGAAAAACAACAACAACCTCAACATTGCAAAACACCAGCAAATTCAACAACAACCTCAACATTTAAAAACACCAACAAATTCAACAACAACCTCAACATTGAAAAACAACAACAATCTCAACATTGAAAAACACCAACAAATTCAACAACAACCTCAACATTGAAAAACAACAACAACCTCAACATTAAAAAACACCAACAAATTCAACAACAACTGCAACATTGAAAAACACCAACAAATTCAACAACAACCTCGACATTGAAAAACACCCTCAAATTCAACATCAACCTCAACTTTGAAAAACACCAACAACCTCAAAATTGAAAAAACACCAACAAATTCAACAACAGCCTCAACATTGAAAAACAGCAACAACCTCAACATTGAAAAACAACAACAACCTCAACATTGAAAAACACCAACAAATTCAACAACAACCTCAACATTGAAAAACACCAACAAATTCAACAACAACCTCAACATTGAAAAACAACAACAACCTCAACATTGAAAAACACCAACAAATTCAACAACAACAACAACTTCAGCATTGATAAACAACAACAACCTCAACATTTAAAAACACCAACAAATTCAACAACAACCTCAACATTGAAAAACAACAACAACCTCAACATTGAAAAACACCAACAAATTCAACAACAACTTCAACATTGAAAAACACCAACAAATTCAACAACAACCTCGAAATTGAAAAACACCAACAAATACAACAACAACCTCAACATTGAAAAACAACAACAACCTCAACATTGAAAAACACCAACAAATTCAACAACAACCTCAACATTGAAAAACAACAACAACCTCAACATTGCAAAACACCAGCAAATTCAACAACAACCTGCACATTTAAAAACACCAACAAATTCAACAACAACCTCAACATTGAAAACACCAACAAATTCAACAACAACCTCAACATTTAAAAACGCCAACAAATTCAACAACAACCTCAACATTGAAAAACAACAACCTCAACACTGAAAAACACCAACAAATTCAACAAAAAATTCAACATTGACAAACACCAACAAATTCAACAACAAGCTCAACTTTGAAAAACAACGACAACCTCATCATGGCAAAACAGCAACAAATTCAACAACAACCTCAACATTGAAAAACAACAACATCCTCAAAATTGAAAAACACCAAAAAATTCAACAACAACCACAACATCTAAAAACAACAACAACCTCAACATTGAAAAACACCAACAAATTCAACAACAACCTCAACATTGAAAAACACCAACAAATTCAACAAGAACCTCAACATTGAAAAACACCAACAAACTCAACAACAACCTCAACATTGAAAAACACCAACAACCTCAACATTGAAAAACACCAACAAATTCAACAACAACCTCAACTTTGAAAAACAACAACAACCTCAACATTGAAAAACACCAACAAATTCAACATCATCCTCAACATTGAAACACAACAACAAACTCAACATTGAGAAACACCAACAAATTCAACAACCTCAACATTGAAAAACAACAACAACCTCAACATTGAAAAACACCAACAAATTCAACAACAACTTCAACATTGAATAACACCTACAAATTCAACAACAACCTCAACATTGAAAAACAACTACAACCTCAACATTGAACAATACCAACAAATTCAACAACAACCTCAACATTGAAAAACAACAACATCAACATTGAAAAACACCAACAAATTCAACAACAACCTCAACATTGAAAAACACAAACAAATTCAGCAACAACCTCAGCATTGAAAAACAACAACAACCTCAACGTTGAAAAGCACCAACAAAATCAACAGCAACCTCAACATTGAAAAACAACAACAATCTCAACATTGAAAAACACCAACAAATTCAACAAAAACTTCAACATTGAAAAACACCAACAAATTCAACAACAACCTCGAAAATGAAAAACACCAACAAATTCAACAACAACTTCAACATTGAAAAACACCAACAAATTCAACAACCTCGACATTGAAAAGCACCATCAAATTCAACAACAACCTCAACATTGAAAAACACCAACAACCTCAACATTGAAAAACACCAACAAATTCAACAACAACCTCAACATTTAAAAACAACAACCTCAACATTGAAAAACACCAACAAATTCAACAACAACCTCAACATTGAAAAACACCGACAAATTCAACAACAACCTCAACATTGAAAACCACCAACAAATTCAACAACAACCTCAACATTGAAAAACACCAACAAATTCAACAACAACCTCAACATTGAAAAACAACAACAACCTCAACATTGAAAAACACCAACAAATTCAACAACAACCTCAACATTGAAAAACAACATAAACTCAACATTGAAAAACACCAACAAATTCAACAACAAACTCAAGATAAAAAAACACCAACAAATTCAACAACCTCAACATTGAAAAACAACAACAACCTCAACATTGAAAAACACCAACAAATTGAACAACAACCTCAACATTGAAAAACACCAACAAATTCAACAACAACCTCAACATTGAAAAACAACAACAACCTCAACATTGAAAAACACAAACAAATTCAACAACAACCTCAACGTTGAAAAACAACAACAACCTCAACATTGAAAAACACCAACAAATTCAACAACAACCTAAACATTGAAAAACAACAACAAACTCAACATTGAAAAACACCAACAAATTCAACAACAACCTCACCATTGAAAAACGACAACAAACTCAACATTGAAAAACACCAACAAATTCAACAACAACCTCAACATTGAAAAACAACAACAAACTCAACATTGAAAAACACCAACAAATTCAACAATAACCTCAACATTGAAAAACAACAACAACCTCAACATTGAAAAACACCAACAAATTCAACAACATCCTCAACATTCAAAAACACCAATAAATTCAACAACAACCTCAACATTGAAAAACAACAACAACCTCAACATTGAAAAACACCAACAAATTCAACAACAACCTCAACATTGAAAAACAACAACAACCTCAACATTGAAAAACACCAACAAATTCAACAACAACCTCAACATTGAAAAACACCAACAAATTCAACAATAACCTAAACATTGAAAAACAACAACAACCTCAACATTGAAAAACACCAACAAATTCAACAACATCCTCAACATTGAAAAACACCAATAAATTCAACAACAACCTCAACATTGAAAAACAACAACAACCTCAACATTGAAAAACACCAACAAATTCAACAACAACCTCAACATTGAAAAACAACAACAACCTCAACATTGAAAAACACCAACAAATTCAACAACAACCTCAACATTAAAAAACAACAACAACCTCAACATTTAAAAACACCAACAAATTCAACAACAACCTCAACATTGAAAAACAACAACTATCTCAACATTGAAAAACACCAACAAATTGAACAACAAACTCCACATTGAAAAACAGCAACAACCTCAACATTGAAAAACACCAACAAATTCAACAACAACCTCAACATTGAAAAACACCAACAAATTCAACAACAACCTCAACATTGAAAAACACCAACAAATTCAACAACAAAGTCAACATTGAAAAACACCATCAAATTCAACAACAACCTCAACATTGAAAAACAACAACAACCTCAACATTGAAAAACAGAAACAAATTCAACAACAACCTCAACATTGAAAAGCACCAACAAATTCAACAACAACCTCAACATTGAAAAACAACAACAACCTCAACATTGAAAAACACCAACAAATTCAACAACAACCTCAACATTGAAAAACAACAACAACCTCAACATTGAAAAACACCAACAAATTCAACAACAACCTCAACATTGAAAAACAACAACAAACTCAACATTGAAAAACACCAACAAATTCAACAACAACCTCAACATTGAAAAACAACAACAACCTCAACATTGAAAAACACCAACAAATTCAACAACCACCTCAACATTGAAAAACACCAACAAATTCAACAACAACCTCAGCATTGAAAAACAACAACAACCTCAACATTGAAAAACACCAACAAATTCAACAACAACCTCAACATTGAAAAACAACAACAACATCAACATTGCAAAACACCAGCAAATTCAACAACAACCTCAACATTTAAAAACACCAACAAATTCAACAACAACCTCAACATTGAAAAACAACAACAATCTCAACATTGAAAAACACCAACAAATTCAACAACAACCTCAACATTGAAAAACAACAACAACCTCAACATTGAAAAACACCAACAAATTCAACAACAACTGCAACATTGAAAAACACCAACAAATTCAACAACAACCTCGACATTGAAAAACACCCTCAAATTCAACATCAACCTCAACTTTGAAAAACACCAACAACCTCAAAATTGAAAAAACACCACCAAATTCAACAACAGCCTCAACATTGAAAAACAGCAACAACCTCAACATTGAAAAACAACAACAACCTCAACATTGAAAAACACCAACAAATTCAACAACAAACTCAACATTGAAAAACACCAACAAATTCAACAACAACCTCAACATTGAAAAACAACAACAACCTCAACATTGAAAAACAACAACAACCTCAACATTGAAAAACACCAACAAATTCAACAACAACTTCAACATTGAAAAACACCAACAAATTCAACAACCTCGAAATTGAAAAACACCAACAAATACAACAACAACCTCAACATTGAAAAACAACAACAACCTCAACATTGAAAAACACCAACAAATTCAACAACAACCTCAACATTGAAAAACAACAACAACCTCAACATTGAAAAACACCAGCAAATTCAACAACAACCTGCACATTTAAAAACACCAACAAATTCAACAACAACCTCAACATTGAAAACACCAACAAATTCAACAACAACCTCAAGATTTAAAAACGCCAACAAATTCAACAACAACCTCAACATTGAAAAACAACAACCTCAACACTGAAAAACACCAACAAATTCAACAAAAAATTCAACATTGAAAAACACCAGCAAATTCAACAACAACCTCAACTTTGAAAAACAACGACAACCTCATCATGGCAAAACACCAACAAATTCAACAACAACCTCAACATTGAAAAACAACAACATCCTCAAAATTGAAAAACACCAAAAAATTCAACAACAACCACAACATTTAAAAACAACAACAACCTCAACATTGAAAAACACCAACAAATTCAACAAGAACCTCAACATTGAAAAACACCAACAAATTCAACAAGAACCTCAACATTGAAAAACACCAACAAACTCAACAACAACCTCAACATTGAAAAACAACAACAACCTCAACATTGAAAAACACCAACAAATTGAACAACAACCTCAACATTGAAAAACACCAACAAATTCAACAACAACCTCAACATTGAAAAACACCAACAACCTCAACATTGAAAAACACCAACAAATTCAACAACAACCTCAACATTGAAAAACACCAACAAATTCAACAACATCCTCAACATTGAAACACAACAACAAACTCAACATTGAGAAACACCAACAAATTCAACAACCTCAACATTGAAAAACAACAACAACCTCAACATTGAAAAACACCAACAAATTCAACAACAACTTCAACATTGAAAAACACCTACAAATTCAACAACAACCTCAACATTGAAAAACAACTACAACCTCAACATTGAACAACACCAACAAATTCAACAACAACCTCAACATTGAAAAACAACAACATCAACATTGAAAAACACCAACAAATTCAACAACAACCTCAACATTGAAAAACACAAACAAATTCAGCAACAACCTCAGCATTGAAAAACAACAACAACCTCAACGTTGAAAAGCACCAACAAAATCAACAGCAACCTCAACATTGAAAAACAACAACAATCTCAACATTGAAAAACACCAACAAATTCAACAAAAACTTCAACATTGAAAAACACCAACAAATTCAACAACAACCTCGAAATTGAAAAACACCAACAAATTCAACAACAACTTCAACATTGAAAAACACCAACAAATTCAACAACAACCTCGACATTGAAAAGCACCATCAAATTCAACAACAACCTCAACATTGAAAAACACCAACAACCTCAACATTGAAAAACACCAACAAATTCAACAACAACCTCAACATTTAAAAACAACAACCTCAACATTGAAAAACACCAACAAATTGAACAACAACCTCAACATTGAAAACCACCAACAAATTCAACAACAACCTCAACATTGAAAAACACCAACAAATTCAACAACAACCTCAACATTGAAAAACAACAACAACCTCAACATTGAAAAACACCAACAAATTCAACAACAACCTCAACATTGAAAAACAACAACAAACTCAACATTGAAAAACACCAACAAATTCAACAACAAACTCAAGATTGAAAAACACCAACAAATTCAACAACCTCAACATTGAAAAACAACAACAACCTCAACATTGAAAAACACCAACAAATTGAACAACAACCTCAACATTGAAAAACACCAACAAATTCAACAACAACCTCAAAATTGAAAAACAACAACAACCTCAACATTGAAAAACACCAACAAATTCAACAACAACCTCAACGTTGAAAAACAACAACAACCTCAACATTGAAAAACACCAACAAATTCAACAACAACCTTAACATTGAAAAACAACAACAAACTCAACATTGAGAAACACCAACAAATTCAACAACAACCTCACCATTGAAAAACGACAACAAACTCAACATTGAAAAACACCAACAAATTCAACAACAACCTCAACATTGAAAAACAACAACAAACTCAACATTGAAAAACACCAACAAATCAAACAATAACCTCAACATTGAAAAACAACAACAACCTCAACATTGAAAAACACCAACAAATTCAACAACATCCTCAACATTCAAAAACACCAATAAATTCAACAACAACCTCAACATCGAAAAACAACAACAACCTCAACATTGAAAAACACCAACAAATTCAACAATAACCTAAACATTGAAAAACAACAACAACCTCAACATTGAAAAACACCAACAAATTCAACAACATCCTCAACATTGAAAAACACCAATAAATTCAACAACAACCTCAACATTGAAAAACAACAACAACCTTTACATTGAAAAACACCAACAAATTCAACAACAACCTCAACATTGAAAAACAACAACAACCTCAACATTGAAAAACACCAACAAATTCAACAACAACCTCAACATTGAAAAACACCAACAAATTCAACAACAACCTCAGCATTGAAAAACAACAACAACCTCAACATTGAAAAACACCAACAAATTCAACAACAACCTCAACATTGAAAAACAACAACATCCTCAACATTGAAAAACACCAACAAATTCAACAACAACTTCAACATTGAAAAACACCAACAAATTCAACAACAACCTCGAAATTGAATAACACCAACAAATTCAACAACAACCTCAACATTGAAAAACAACAACAACCTCAACATTGAAAAACACCAACAAATTCAACAACAACCTCAACATTAAAAAACAACAACAACCTCAACATTGAAAAACACCAACAAATTCAACAACAACCTCAACATTTAAAAACACCAACAAATTCAACAACAACCTCAACATTGAAAAACAACAACTATCTCAACATTGAAAAACACCAACAAATTGAACAACAAACTCCACATTGAAAAACAGGAACAACCTCAACATTGAAAAACACCAACAAATTCAACAACAACCTCAACATTGAAAAACACCAACAAATTCAACAACAACCTCAACATTGAAAAACACCAACAAATTCAACAACAAAGTCAACATTGAAAAACACCATCAAATTCAACAACAACCTCAACAATGAAAAACAACAACAACCTCAACATTGAAAAACACAAACAAATTCAACAACAACCTCAACATTGAAAAGCACCAACAAATTCAACAACAACCTCAACATTGAAAAACACCAACAAATTCAACAACAACCTCAACATTGAAAAACAACAACAACCTCAACATTGAAAAACACCAACAAATTCAACAACAACCTCAACATTTAAAAACAACAACAAACTCAACATTGAAAAACACCAACAAATTCAACAACAACCTCAACATTGAAAAACAACAACAACCTCAACATTGAAAAACACCAACAAATTCAACAACCACCTCAACATTGAAAAACACCAACAAATTCAACAACAACCTCAGCATTGAAAAACAACAACAACCTCAACATTGAAAAACACCAACAAATTCAACAACAACCTCAACATTGAAAAACAACAACAACCTCAACATTGCAAAACACCAGCAAATTCAACAACAACCTCAGCATTTAAAAACACCAACAAATTCAACAACAACCTCAACATTGAAAAACAACAACAATCTCAACATTGAAAAACACCAACAAATTCAACAACAACCTCAACATTGAAAAACAACAACAACCTCAACATTGAAAAACACCAACAAATTCAACAACAACTGCAACATTGAAAAACACCAACAAATTCAACAACAACCTCGACATTGAAAAACACCCTCAAATTCAACATCAACCTCAACTTTGAAAAACAACAACAACCTCAACATTGAAAAACACCAACAAATTCAACAATAACAACAACTTCAGCATTGATAAACAACAACAACCTCAACATTTAAAAACACCAACAAATTCAACAACAACCTCAACATTGAAAAACAACAACAACCTCAACATTGAAAAACACCAACAAATTCAACAACAACTTCAACATTGAAAAACACCAACAAATTCAACAACAACCTCGAAATTGAAAAACACCAACAAATACAACAACAACCTCAACATTGAAAAACAACAACAAATTCAACAACAACCTCAACATTGAAAAACACCAACAAATTCAACAACATCCTCAACATTGAAACACAACAACAAACTCAACATTGAGAAACACCAACAAATTCAACAACCTCAACATTGAAAAACAACAACAACCTCAACATTGAAAAACACCAACAAATTCAACAACAACTTCAACATTGAAAAACACCTACAAATTCAACAACAACCTCAACATTGAAAAACAACTACAACCTCAACATTGAACAACACCAACAAATTCAACAACAACCTCAACATTGAAAAACAACAACATCAACATTGAAAAACACCAACAAATTCAACAACAACCTCAACATTGAAAAACACAAACAAATTCAGCAACAACCTCAGCATTGAAAAACAACAACAACCTCAACGTTGAAAAGCACCAACAAAATCAACAGCAACCTCAACATTGAAAAACAACAACAATCTCAACATTGAAAAACACCAACAAATTCAACAAAAACTTCAACATTGAAAAACACCAACAAATTCAACAACAACCTCGAAATTGAAAAACACCAACAAATTCAACAACAACTTCAAAATTGAAAAACACCAACAAATTCAACAACAACCTCGACATTGAAAAGCACCATCAAATTCAACAACAACCTCAACATTGAAAAACACCAACAACCTCAACATTGAAAAACACCAACAAATTCAACAACAACCTCAACATTTAAAAACAACAACCTCAACATTGAAAAACACCAACAAATTCAACAACAACCTCAACATTGAAAAACACCGACAAATTCAACAACAACCTCAACATTGAAAACCACCAACAAATTCAACAACAACCTCAACATTGAAAAAAACCAACAAATTCAACAACAGCCTCAACATTGAAAAACAACAACAACCTCAACATTGAAAAACACCAACAAATTCAACAACAACCTCAACATTGAAAAACAACAACAAACTCAACATTGAAAAACACCAACAAATTCAACAACAAACTCAAGATTGAAAAACACCAACAAATTCAACAACCTCAACATTGAAAAACAACAACAACCTCAACATTGAAAAACACCAACAAATTGAACAACAACCTCAACATTGAAAAACACCAACAAATTCAATAACAACCTCAACATTGAAAAACAACAACAACCTCAACATTGAAAAACACCAACAAATTCAACAACAACCTCAACGTTGAAAAACAACAACAACCTCAACATTGCAAAACACCAACAAATTCAACAACAACCTTAACATTGAAAAACAACAACAAACTCAACATTGAAAAACACCAACAAATTCAACAACAACCTCACCATTGAAAAACGACAACAAACTCAACATTGAAAAACACCAACAAATTCAACAACAACCTCAACATTGAAAAACAACAACAAACTCAACATTGAAAAACACCAACAAATTCAACAATAACCTCAACATTGAAAAACAACAACAACCTCAACATTGAAAAACACCAACAAATTCAACAACATCCTCAACATTCAAAAACACCAATAAATTCAACAACAACCTCAACATTGAAAAACAACAACAACCTCAACATTGAAAAACACCAACAAATTCAACAACAACCTCAACATTGAAAAACAACAACAACCTCAACATTGAAAAACACCAACAAATTCAACAACAACCTCAACATTGAAAAACACCAACAAATTCAACAATAACCTAAACATTGAAAAACAACAACAACCTCAACATTGAAAAACACCAACAAATTCAACAACATCCTCAACATTGAAAAACACCAATAAATTCAACAACAACCTCAACATTGAAAAACAACAACAACCTCAACATTGAAAAACACCAACAAATTCAACAACAACCTCAACATTGAAAAACAACAACAACCTCAACATTGAAAAACACCAACAAATTCAACAACAACCTCAACATTAAAAAACAACAACAACCTCAACATTTAAAAACACCAACAAATTCAACAACAACCTCAACATTGAAAAACAACAACTATCTCAACATTGAAAAACACCAACTAATTGAACAACAAACTCCACATTGAAAAACAGCAACAACCTCAACATTGAAAAACACCAACAAATTCAACAACAACCTCAACATTGAAAAACACCAACAAATTCAACAACAACCTCAACATTGAAAAACACCAACAAATTCAACAACAAAGTCAACATTGAAAAACACCATCAAATTCAACAACAACCTCAACATTGAAAAACAACAACAACCTCAACATTGAAAAACAGAAACAAATTCAACAACAACCTCAACATTGAAAAGCACCAACAAATTCAACAACAACCTCAACATTGAAAAACAACAACAACCTCAACATTGAAAAACACCAACAAATTCAACAACAACCTCAACATTGAAAAACAACAACAACCTCAACATTGAAAAACACCAACAAATTCAACAACAACCTCAGCATTGAAAAACAACAACAACCTCAACATTGAAAAACACCAACAAATTCAACAACAACCTCAACATTGAAAAACAACAACAACATCAACATTGCAAAACACCAGCAAATTCAACAACAACCTCAACATTTAAAAACACCAACAAATTCAACAACAACCTCAACATTGAAAAACAACAACAATCTCAACATTGAAAAACACCAACAAATTCAACAACAACCTCAACATTGAAAAACAACAACAACCTCAACATTGAAAAACACCAACAAATTCAACAACAACTGCAACATTGAAAAACACCAACAAATTCAACAACAACCTCGACATTGAAAAACACCCTCAAATTCAACATCAACCTCAACTTTGAAAAACACCAACAACCTCAAAATTGAAAAAACACCAACAAATTCAACAACAGCCTCAACATTGAAAAACAGCAACAACCTCAACATTGAAAAACAACAACAACCTCAACATTGAAAAACACCAACAAATTCAACAACAAACTCAACATTGAAAAACACCAACAAATTCAACAACAACCTCAACATTGAAAAACAACAACAACCTCAACATTGAAAAACAACAACAACCTCAACATTGAAAAACACCAACAAATTCAACAACAACTTCAACATTGAAAAACACCAACAAATTCAACAACCTCGAAATTGAAAAACACCAACAAATACAACAACAGCCTCAACATTGAAAAACAACAACAACCTCAACATTGAAAAACACCAACAAATTCAACAACAACCTCAACATTGAAAAACAACAACAACCTCAACATTGAAAAACACCAGCAAATTCAACAACAACCTCAACTTTGAAAAACAACGACAACCTCATCATGGCAAAACACCAACAAATTCAACAACAACCTCAACATTGAAAAACAACAACATCCTCAAAATTGAAAAACACCAAAAAATTCAACAACAACCACAACATTTAAAAACAACAACAACCTCAACATTGAAAAACACCAACAAATTCAACAAGAACCTCAACATTGAAAAACACCAACAAATTCAACAAGAACCTCAACATTGAAAAACACCAACAAACTCAACAACAACCTCAACATTGAAAAACAACAACAACCTCAACATTGAAAAACACCAACAAATTGAACAACAACCTCAACATTGAAAAACACCAACAAATTCAACAACAACCTCAACATTGAAAAACACCAACAACCTCAACATTGAAAAACACCAACAAATTCAACAACAACCTCAACATTGAAAAACACCAACAAATTCAACAACATCCTCAACATTGAAACACAACAACAAACTCAACATTGAGAAACACCAACAAATTCAACAACCTCAACATTGAAAAACAACAACAACCTCAACATTGAAAAACACCAACAAATTCAACAACAACTTCAACATTGAAAAACACCTACAAATTCAACAACAACCTCAACATTGAAAAACAACTACAACCTCAACATTGAACAACACCAACAAATTCAACAACAACCTCAACATTGAAAAACAACAACATCAACATTGAAAAACACCAACAAATTCAACAACAACCTCAACATTGAAAAACACAAACAAATTCAGCAACAACCTCAGCATTGAAAAACAACAACAACCTCAACGTTGAAAAGCACCAACAAAATCAACAGCAACCTCAACATTGAAAAACAACAACAATCTCAACATTGAAAAACACCAACAAATTCAACAAAAACTTCAACATTGAAAAACACCAACAAATTCAACAACAACCTCGAAATTGAAAAACACCAACAAATTCAACAACAACTTCAACATTGAAAAACACCAACAAATTCAACAACAACCTCGACATTGAAAAGCACCATCAAATTCAACAACAACCTCAACATTGAAAAACACCAACAACCTCAACATTGAAAAACACCAACAAATTCAACAACAACCTCAACATTTAAAAACAACAACCTCAACATTGAAAAACACCAACAAATTCAACAACAACCTCAACATTGAAAACCACCAACAAATTCAACAACAACCTCAACATTGAAAAACACCAACAAATTCAACAACAACCTCAACATTGAAAAACAACAACAACCTCAACATTGAAAAACACCAACAAATTCAACAACAACCTCAACATTGAAAAACAACAACAAACTCAACATTGAAAAACACCAACAAATTCAACAACAAACTCAAGATTGAAAAACACCAACAAATTCAACAACCTCAACATTGAAAAACAACAACAACCTCAACATTGAAAAACACCAACAAATTGAACAACAACCTCAACATTGAAAAACACCAACAAATTCAACAACAACCTCAAAATTGAAAAACAACAACAACCTCAACATTGAAAAACACCAACAAATTCAACAACAACCTCAACGTTGAAAAACAACAACAACCTCAACATTGAAAAACACCAACAAATTCAACAACAACCTTAACATTGAAAAACAACAACAAACTCAACATTGAAAAACACCAACAAATTCAACAACAACCTCACCATTGAAAAACGACAACAAACTCAACATTGAAAAACACCAACAAATTCAACAACAACCTCAACATTGAAAAACAACAACAAACTCAACATTGAAAAACACCAACAAATCCAACAATAACCTCAACATTGAAAAACAACAACAACCTCAACATTGAAAAACACCAACAAATTCAACAACATCCTCAACATTCAAAAACACCAATAAATTCAACAACAACCTCAACATTGAAAAACAACAACAACCTCAACATTGAAAAACACCAACAAATTCAACAATAACCTAAACATTGAAAAACAACAACAACCTCAACATTGAAAAACACCAACAAATTCAACAACATCCTCAACATTGAAAAACACCAATAAATTCAACAACAACCTCAACATTGAAAAACAACAACAACCTTTACATTGAAAAACACCAACAAATTCAACAACAACCTCAACATTGAAAAACAACAACAACCTCAACATTGAAAAACACCAACAAATTCAACAACAACCTCAACATTGAAAAACACCAACAAATTCAACAACAACCTCAGCATTGAAAAACAACAACAACCTCAACATTGAAAAACACCAACAAATTCAACAACAACCTCAACATTGAAAAACAACAACATCCTCAACATTGAAAAACACCAACAAATTCAACAACAACTTCAACATTGAAAAACACCAACAAATTCAACAACAACCTCGAAATTGAATAACACCAACAAATTCAACAACAACCTCAACATTGAAAAACAACAACAACCTCAACATTGAAAAACACCAACAAATTCAACAACAACCTCAACATTAAAAAACAACAACAACCTCAACATTGAAAAACACCAACAAATTCAACAACAACCTCAACATTTAAAAACACCAACAAATTCAACAACAACCTCAACATTGAAAAACAACAACTATCTCAACATTGAAAAAACACCAACAAATTGAACAACAAACTCCACATTGAAAAACAGGAACAACCTCAACATTGAAAAACACCAACAAATTCAACAACAACCTCAACATTGAAAAACACCAACAAATTCAACAACAACCTCAACATTGAAAAACACCAACAAATTCAACAACAAAGTCAACATTGAAAAACACCATCAAATTCAACAACAACCTCAACAATGAAAAACAACAACAACCTCAACATTGAAAAACACAAACAAATTCAACAACAACCTCAACATTGAAAAGCACCAACAAATTCAACAACAACCTCAACATTGAAAAACACCAACAAATTCAACAACAACCTCAACATTGAAAAACAACAACAACCTCAACATTGAAAAACACCAACAAATTCAACAACAACCTCAACATTTAAAAACAACAACAAACTCAACATTGAAAAACACCAACAAATTCAACAACAACCTCAACATTGAAAAACAACAACAACCTCAACATTGAAAAACACCAACAAATTCAACAACCACCTCAACATTGAAAAACACCAACAAATTCAACAACAACCTCAGCATTGAAAAACAACAACAACCTCAACATTGAAAAACACCAACAAATTCAACAACAACCTCAACATTGAAAAACAACAACAACCTCAACATTGCAAAACACCAGCAAATTCAACAACAACCTCAGCATTTAAAAACACCAACAAATTCAACAACAACCTCAACATTGAAAAACAACAACAATCTCAACATTGAAAAACACCAACAAATTCAACAACAACCTCAACATTGAAAAACAACAACAACCTCAACATTGAAAAACACCAACAAATTCAACAACAACTGCAACATTGAAAAACACCAACAAATTCAACAACAACCTCGACATTGAAAAACACCCTCAAATTCAACATCAACCTCAACTTTGAAAAACACCAACAACCTCAAATTTGAAAAAAACACCAACAAATTCAACAACAACCTCAACATTGAAAAACACCAACAAATTCAACAACAACCTCAACATTGAAAAACAACAACAACCTCAACATTGAAAAACACCAACAAATTCAACAATAACAACAACTTCAGCATTGATAAACAACAACAACCTCAACATTTAAAAACACCAACAAATTCAACAACAACCTCAACATTGAAAAACAACAACAAGCTCAACATTGAAAAACACCAACAAATTCAACAACAACTTCAACATTGAAAAACACCAACAATTTCAACAACAACCTCGAAATTGAAAAACACCAACAAATACAACAACAACCTCAACATTGAAAAACAACAACAAATTCAACAACAACCTCAACATTGAAAAACACCAACAAATTCAACAACATCCTCAACATTGAAACACAACAACAAACTCAACATTGAGAAACACCAACAAATTCAACAACCTCAACATTGAAAAACAACAACAACCTCAACATTGAAAAACACCAACAAATTCAACAACAACTTCAACATTGAAAAACTCCTACAAATTCAACAACAACCTCAACATTGAAAAACAACTACAACCTCAACATTGAACAACACCAACAAATTCAACAACAACCTCAACATTGAAAAACAACAACATCAACATTGAAAAACACCAACAAATTCAACAACAACCTCAACATTGAAAAACACAAACAAATTCAGCAACAACCTCAGCATTGAAAAACAACAACAACCTCAACGTTGAAAAGCACCAACAAAATCAACAGCAACCTCAACATTGAAAAACAACAACAATCTCAACATTGAAAAACACCAACAAATTCAACGAAAACTTCAACATTGAAAAACACCAACAAATTCAACAACAACCTCGAAATTGAAAAACACCAACAAATTCAACAACAACTTCAAAATTGAAAAACACCAACAAATTCAACAACAACCTCGACATTGAAAAGCACCATCAAATTCAACAACAACCTCAACATTGAAAAACACCAACAACCTCAACATTGAAAAACACCAACAAATTCAACAACAACCTCAACATTTAAAAACAACAACCTCAACATTGAAAAACACCAACAAATTCAACAACAACCTCAACATTGAAAAACACCGACAAATTCAACAACAACCTCAACATTGAAAACCACCAACAAATTCAACAACAACCTCAACATTGAAAAACACCAACAAATTCAACAACAACCTCAACATTGAAAAACAACAACAACCTCAACATTGAAAAACACCAACAAATTCAACAACAACCTCAACATTGAAAAACAACAACAAACTCAACATTGAAAAACACCAACAAATTCAACAACAAACTCAAGATTGAAAAACACCAACAAATTCAACAACCTCAACATTGAAAAACAACAACAACCTCAACATTGAAAAACACCAACAAATTGAACAACAACCTCAACATTGAAAAACACCAACAAATTCAATAACAACCTCAACATTGAAAAACAACAACAACCTCAACATTGAAAAACACCAACAAATTCAACAACAACCTCAACGTTGAAAAACAACAACAACCTCAACATTGCAAAACACCAACAAATTCAACAACAACCTTAACATTGAAAAACAACAACAAACTCAACATTGAAAAACACCAACAAATTCAACAACAACCTCACCATTGAAAAACGACAACAAACTCAACATTGAAAAACACCAACAAATTCAACAACAACCTCAACATTGAAAAACAACAACAAACTCAACATTGAAAAACAACAACAAATCCAACAATAACCTCAACATTGAAAAACAACAACAACCTCAACATTGAAAAACACCAACAAATTCAACAACATCCTCAACATTCAAAAACACCAATAAATTCAACAACAACCTCAACATTGAAAAACAACAACAACCTCAACATTGAAAAACACCAACAAATTCAACAATAACCTAAACATTGAAAAACAACAACAACCTCAACATTGAAAAACACCAACAAATTCAACAACATCCTCAACATTGAAAAACACCAATAAATTCAACAACAACCTCAACATTGAAAAACAACAACAACCTTTACATTGAAAAACACCAACAAATTCAACAACAACCTCAACATTGAAAAACAACAACAACCTCAACATTGAAAAACACCAACAAATTCAACAACAACCTCAACATTGAAAAACACCAACAAATTCAACAACAACCTCAGCATTGAAAAACAACAACAACCTCAACATTGAAAAACACCAACAAATTCAACAACAACCTCAACATTGAAAAACAACAACATCCTCAACATTGAAAAACACCAACAAATTCAACAACAACTTCAACATTGAAAAAAACCAACAAATTCAACAACAACCTCGAAATTGAATAACACCAACAAATTCAACAACAACCTCAACATTGAAAAACAACAACAACCTCAACATTGAAAAACACCAACAAATTCAACAACAACCTCAACATTAAAAAACAACAACAACCTCAACATTGAAAAACACCAACAAATTCAACAACAACCTCAACATTTAAAAACACCAACAAATTCAACAACAACCTCAACATTGAAAAACAACAACTATCTCAACATTGAAAAACACCAACAAATTGAACAATAAACTCAACATTGAAAAACAGCAACAACCTCAACATTGAAAAACACCAACAAATTCAACAACAACCTCAACATTGAAAAACACCAACAAATTCAACAACAACCTCAACATTGAAAAACACCAACAAATTCAACAACAAAGTCAACATTGAAAAACACCATCAAATTCAACAACAACCTCAACAATGAAAAACAACAACAACCTCAACATTGAAAAACACAAACAAATTCAACAACAACCTCAACATTGAAAAGCACCAACAAATTCAACAACAACCTCAACATTGAAAAACACCAACAAATTCAACAACAACCTCAACATTGAAAAACAACAACAACCTCAACATTGAAAAACACCAACAAATTCAACAACAACCTCAACATTTAAAAACAACAACAAACTCAACATTGAAAAACACCAACAAATTCAACAACAACCTCAACATTGAAAAACAACAACAACCTCAACATTGAAAAACACCAACAAATTCAACAACCACCTCAACATTGAAAAACACCAACAAATTCAACAACAACCTCAGCATTGAAAAACAACAACAACCTCAACATTGAAAAACACCAACAAATTCAACAACAACCTCAACATTGAAAAACAACAACAACCTCAACATTGCAAAACACGAGCAAATTCAACAACAACCTCAGCATTTAAAAACACCAACAAATTCAACAACAACCTCAACATTGAAAAACAACAACAATCTCAACATTGAAAAACACCAACAAATTCAACAACAACCTCAACATTGAAAAACAACAGCAACATCAACATTGAAAAACACCAACAAATTCAACAACAACTGCAACATTGAAAAACACCAACAAATTCAACAACAACCTCGACATTGAAAAACACCCTCAAATTCAACATCAACCTCAACTTTGAAAAACACCAACCACCTCAAATTTGAAAAAAACACCAACAATTTCAACAACAAGCTCAACATTGAAAAACACCAACAAATTCAACAACAACCTCAACAAGGAAAAACAACAACAACCTCAACATTGAAAAACCCCAACAAATTCAACAATAACAACAACTTCATCATTGATAAACAACAACAACCTCAACATTTAAAAACACCAACAAATTCAACAACAACCTCAACATTGAAAAACAACAACAACCTCAACATTGAAAAACACCAACAAATTCAACAACAACTTCAACATTGAAAAACACCAACAAATTCAACAACAACCTCGAAATTGAAAAACACCAACAAATACAACAACAACCTCAACATTGAAAAACAACAACCTCAACATTGAAAAACACCAACAAATTCAACAACAACCTCAACATTGAAAAACAACAACAACCTCAACATTGCAAAACACCAGCAAATTCAACAACAACCTGCACATTTAAAAACACCAACAAATTCAACAACAACCTCAACATTGAAAACACCAACAAATTCAACAACAACCTCAACATTTAAAAACGCCAACAAATTCAACAACAACCTCAACATTGAAAAACAACAACCTCAACATTGAAAAACACCAACAAATTCAACAAAAAATTCAACATTGAAAAACACCAACAAATTCAACAACAACCTCAACTTTGAAAAACAACGACAACCTCATCATGGAAAAACACCAACAATTCAACAACAACCTCAACATTGAAAAACAACAACATCCTCAAAATTGAAAAACACCAAAAAATTCAACAACAACCACAACATTTAAAAACAACAACAACCTCAACATTGAAAAACACCAACAAATTCAACAACAACCTCAACATTGAAAAACACCAACAAATTCAACAACAACCTCAACATTGAAAAACACCAACAAACTCAACAACAACCTCAACATTGAAAAACAACAACAACCTCAACATTGAAAAACACCAACAAATTGAACAACAACCTCAACATTGAAAAACACCAACAAATTCAACAACAACCTCAACATTGAAAAACACCAACAAATTCAACAACAACCTCAACTTTGAAAAACAACAACAACCTCAACATTGAAAAACACCAACAAATTCAACAACATCCTCAACATTGAAACACAACAACAAACTCAACATTGAGAAACACCAACAAATTCAACAACCTCAACATTGAAAAACAACAACAACCTCAACATTGAAAAACACCAACAAATTCAACAACAACTTCAACATTGAAAAACACCTACAAATTCAACAACAACCTCAACATTGAAAAACAACTACAACCTCAACATTGAACAACACCAACAAATTCAACAACAACCCCAACATTTAAAAAGAACAACAACCTCAACATTGAAAAACACCAACAAATTCAACAACAACCTCAACATTGAAAAACACAAACAAATTCAGCAACAACCTCAGCATTGAAAAACAACAACAACCTCAACGTTGAAAAGCACCAACAAAATCAACAGCAACCTCAACATTGAAAAACAACAACAATCTCAACATTGAAAAACACCAACAAATTCAACAAAAACTTCAACATTGAAAAACACCAACAAATTCAACAACAACCTCGAAATTGAAAAACACCAACAAATTCAACAACAACTTCAACATTGAAAAACACCAACAAATTCAACAACAACCTCGACATTGAAAAGCACCATCAAATTCAACAACAACCTCAACATTGAAAAACACCAACAACCTCAACATTGAAAAACACCAACAAATTCAACAACAACCTCAACATTTAAAAACAACAACCTCAACATTGAAAAACACCAACAAATTCAACAACAACCTCAACATTGAAAAACACCGACAAATTCAACAACAACCTCAACATTGAAAACCACCAACAAATTCAACAACAACCTCAACATTGAAAAACACCAACAAATTCAACAACAACCTCAACATTGAAAAACAACAACAACCTCAACATTGAAAAACACCAACAAATTCAACAACAACCTCAACATTGAAAAACAACAACAAACTCAACATTGAAAAACACCAACAAATTCAACAACAAACTCAAGATTGAAAAACACCAACAAATTCAACAACCTCAACATTGAAAAACAACAACAACCACAACATTGAAAAACACCAACAAATTGAACAACAACCTCAACATTGAAAAACACCAACAAATTCAACAACAACCTCAACATTGAAAAACAACAACAACCTCAACATTGAAAAACACCAACAAATTCAACAACAACCTCAACGTTGAAAAACAACAACAACCTCAACATTGAAAAACACCAACAAATTCAACAACAACCTAAACATTGAAAAACAACAACAAACTCAACATTGAAAAACAGCAACAAATTCAACAACAACCTCACCATTGAAAAACGACAACAAACTCAACATTGAAAAACACCAACAAATTCAACAACAACGTCAACATTGAAAAACAACAACAAACTCAACATTGAAAAACACCAACAAATCCAACAATAACCTCAACATTGAAAAACAACAACAACCTCAACATTGAAAAACACCAACAAATTCAACAACATCCTCAACATTCAAAAACACCAATAAATTCAACAACAACCTCAACATTGAAAAACAACAACAACCTCAACATTGAAAAACACCAACAAATTCAACAACAACCTCAACATTGAAAAACAACAACAACCTCAACATTGAAAAACACCAACAAATTCAACAACAACCTCAACATTGAAAAACACCAACAAATTCAACAATAACCTAAACATTGAAAAACAACAACAACCTCAACATTGAAAAACACCAACAAATTCAACAACATCCTCAACATTGAAAAACACCAACAAATTCAACAACAACCTCAACATTGAAAAACACCAACAAATTCAACAACAACCTCAACATTGAAAAACAACAACAACCTCAACATTGAAAAACACCAACAAATTCAACAACAACCTCAACATTGAAAAACAACAACAAACTCAACATTGAAAAACACCAACAAATTCAACAACAAACTCAAGATTGAAAAACACCAACAAATTCAACAACCTCAACATTGAAAAACAACAACAACCTCAACATTGAAAAACACCAACAAATTGAACAACAACCTCAACATTGAAAAACACCAACAAATTCAACAACAACCTCAACATTGAAAAACAACAACAACCTCAACATTGAAAAACACCAACAAATTCAACAACAACCTCAACGTTGAAAAACAACAACAACCTCAACATTGAAAAACACCAACAAATTCAACAACAACCTAAACATTGAAAAACAACAACAAACTCAACATTGAAAAACACCAACAAATTCAACAACAACCTCACCATTGAAAAACGACAACAAACTCAACATTGAAAAACACCAACAAATTCAACAACAACCTCAACATTGAAAAACAACAACAAACTCAACATTGAAAAACACCAACAAATCCAACAATAACCTCAACATTGAAAAACAACAACAACCTCAACATTGAAAAACACCAACAAATTCAACAACATCCTCAACATTCAAAAACACCAATAAATTCAACAACAACCTCAACATTGAAAAACAACAACAACCTCAACATTGAAAAACACCAACAAATTCAACAACAACCTCAACATTGAAAAACAACAACAACCTCAACATTGAAAAACACCAACAAATTCAACAACAACCTCAACATTGAAAAACACCAACAAATTCAACAATAACCTAAACAATGAAAAACAACAACAACCTCAACATTGAAAAACACCAACAAATTCAACAACATCCTCAACATTGAAAAACACCAATAAATTCAACAACAACCTCAACATTGAAAAACAACAACAACCTTTACATTGAAAAACACCAACAAATTCAACAACAACCTCAACATTGAAAAACAACAACAACCTCAACATTGAAAAACACCAACAAATTCAACAACAACCTCAACATTGAAAAACACCAACAAATTCAACAACAACCTCAGCATTGAAAAACAACAACAACCTCAACATTGAAAAACACCAACAAATTCAACAACAACCTCAACATTGAAAAACAACAACATCCTCAACATTGAAAAACACCGACAAATTCAACAACAACTTCAACATTGAAAAACACCAACAAATTCAACAACAACCTCGAAATTGAATAACACCAACAAATTCAACAACAACCTCAACATTGAAAAACAACAACAACCTCAACATTGAAAAACACCAACAAATTCAACAACAACCTCAACATTAAAAAACAACAACAACCTCAACATTGAAAAACACCAACAAATTCAACAACAACCTCAACATTTAAAAACACCAACAAATTCAACAACAACCTCAACATTGAAAAACAACAACTATCTCAACATTGAAAAACACCAACAAATTGAACAACAAACTCCACATTGAAAAACAGCAACAACCTCAACATTGAAAAACACCAACAAATTCAACAACAACCTCAACATTGAAAAACACCAACAAATTCAACAACAACCTCAACATTGAAAAACACCAACTAATTCAACAACAAAGTCAACATTGAAAAACACCATCAAATTCAACAACAACCTCAACATTGAAAAACAACAACAACCTCAACATTGAAAAACACAAACAAATTCAACAACAACCTTAAAATTGAAAAGCACCAACAAATTCAACAACAACCTCAACATTGAAAAACACCAACAAATTCAACAACAACCTCAACATTGAAAAACAACAACAACCTCAACATTGAAAAACACCAACAAATTCAACAACAACCTCAACATTTAAAAACAACAACAAACTCAACATTGAAAAACACCAACAAATTCAACAACAACCTCAACATTGAAAAACAACAACAACCTCAACATTGAAAAACACCAACAAATTCAACAACCACCTCAACATTGAAAAACACCAACAAATTCAACAACAACCTCAGCATTGAAAAAAACAACAACCTCAACATTGAAAAACACCAACAAATTCAACAACAACCTCAACATTGAAAGACAACAACAACCTCAGCATTGCAAAACACCAGCAAATTCAACAACAACCTCAGCATTTAAAAACACCAACAAATTCAACAACAACCTCAACATTGAAAAACAACAACAATCTCAACATTGAAAAACACCAACAAATTCAACAACAACCTCAACATTGAAAAACAACAACAACCTCAACATTGAAAAACACCAACAAATTCAACAACAACTGCAACATTGAAAAACACCAACAAATTCAACAACGACCTCGACATTGAAAAACACCCTCAAATTCAACATCAACCTCAACTTTGAAAAACACCAACAACCTCAAATTTCAAAAAAACACCAACAAATTCAACAACAACCTCAACATTGAAAAACACCAACAAATTCAACAACAACCTCAACATTGAAAAACAACAACAACCTCAACATTGAAAAACACCAACAAATTCAACAACAACAACAACTTCAGCATTGATAAACAACAACAACCTCAACATTTAAAAACACCAACAAATTCAACAACAACCTCAACATTGAAAAACAACAACAACCTCAACATTGAAAAACACCAACAAATTCAACAACAACTTCAACATTGAAAAACACCAACAAATTCAACAACAACCTCGAAATTGAAAAACACCAACAAATACAACAACAACCTCAACATTGAAAAACAACAACCTCAACATTGAAAAACACCAACAAATTCAACAACAACCTCAACATTGAAAAACAACAACAACCTCAACATTGCAAAACACCAGCAAATTCAACAACAACCTGCACATTTAAAAACACCAACAAATTCAACAACAACCTCAACATTGAAAACACCAACAAATTCAACAACAACCTCAACATTTAAAAACGCCAACAAATTCAACAACAACCTCAACATTGAAAAACAACAACCTCAACATTGAAAAACACCAACAAATTCAACAACAACCTCAACATTGACAAACACCAACAAATTCAACAACCTCAACATTGAAAAACAACAACAACCTCAACATTGAAAAACACCAACAAATTCAACAACAACTTCAACATTGAAAAACACCTACAAATTCAACAACAACCTCAACATTGAAAAACAACTACAACCTCAACATTGAACAACACCAACAAATTCAACAACAACCTCAACATTGAATAACAACAACATCAACATTGAAAAACACCAACAAATTCAACAACAACCTCAACATTGAAAAACACAAACAAATTCAGCAACAACCTCAGCATTGAAAAACAACAACAACCTCAACGTTGAAAAGCACCAACAAAATCAACAGCAACCTCAACATTGAAAAACAACAACAATCTCAACATTGAAAAACACCAACAAATTCAACAAAAACTTCAACATTGAAAAACACCAACAAATTCAACAACAACCTCGAAATTGAAAAACACCAACAAATTCAACAACAACTTCAACATTGAAAAACACCAACAAATTCAACAACAACCTCGACATTGAAAAGCACCATCAAATTCAACAACAACCTCAACATTGAAAAACACCAACAACCTCAACATTGAAAAACACCAACAAATTCAACAACAACCTCAACATTTAAAAACAACAACCTCAACATTGAAAAGCACCAACAAATTCAACAACAACCTCAACATTGAAAAACACCGACAAATTCAACAACAACCTCAACATTGAAAACCACCAACAAATTCAACAACAACCTCAACATTGAAAAACACCAACAAATTCAACAACAACCTCAACATTGAAAAACAACAACAACCTCAACATTGAAAAACACCAACAAATTCAACAACAACCTCAACATTGAAAAACAACAACAAACTCAACATTGAAAAACACCAACAAATTCAACAACAAACTCAAGATTGAAAAACACCAACAAATTCAACAACCTCAACATTGAAAAACAACAACAACCTCAACATTGAAAAACACCAACAAATTGAACAACAACCTCAACATTGAAAAACACCAACAAATTCAACAACAACCTCAACATTGAAAAACAACAACAACCTCAACATTGAAAAACACCAACAAATTCAACAACAACCTCAACGTTGAAAAACAACAACAACCTCAACATTGAAAAACACCAACAAATTCAACAACAACCTAAACATTGAAAAACAACAACAAACTCAACATTGAAAAACACCAACAAATTCAACAACAACCTCACCATTGAAAAACGACAACAAACTCAACATTGAAAAACACCAACAAATTCAACAACAACCTCAACATTGAAAAACAACAACAAACTCAACATTGAAAAACACCAACAAATCCAACAATAACCTCAACATTGAAAAACAACAACAACCTCAACATTGAAAAACACCAACAAATTCAACAACATCCTCAACATTCAAAAACACCAATAAATTCAACAACAACCTCAACATTGAAAAACAACAACAACCTCAACATTGAAAAACACCAACAAATTCAACAACAACCTCAACATTGAAAAACAACAACAACCTCAACATTGAAAAACACCAACAAATTCAACAACAACCTCAACATTGAAAAACACCAACAAATTCAACAATAACCTAAACATTGAAAAACAACAACAACCTCAACATTGAAAAACACCAACAAATTCAACAACATCCTCAACATTGAAAAACACCAATAAATTCAACAACAACCTCAACATTGAAAAACAACAACAACCTTTACATTGAAAAACACCAACAAATTCAACAACAACCTCAACATTGAAAAACAACAACAACCTCAACATTGAAAAACACCAACAAATTCAACAACAACCTCAACATTGAAAAACACCAACAAATTCAACAACAACCTCAGCATTGAAAAACAACAACAACCTCAACATTGAAAAACACCAACAAATTCAACAACAACCTCAACATTGAAAAACAACAACATCCTCAACATTGAAAAACACCGACAAATTCAACAACAACTTCAACATTGAAAAACGCCAACAAATTCAACAACAACCTCGAAATTGAATAACACCAACAAATTCAACAACAACCTCAACATTGAAAAACAACAACAACCTCAACATTGAAAAACACCAACAAATTCAACAACAACCTCAACATTAAAAAACAACAACAACCTCAACATTGAAAAACACCAACAAATTCAACAACAACCTCAACATTTAAAAACACCAACAAATTCAACAACAACCTCAACATTGAAAAACAACAACTATCTCAACATTGAAAAACACCAACAAATTGAACAACAAACTCCACATTGAAAAACAGCAACAACCTCAACATTGAAAAACACCAACAAATTCAACAAGAACCTCAACATTGAAAAACACCAACAAATTCAACAACAACCTCAACATTGAAAAACACCAACAAATTCAACAACAATGTCAACATTGAAAAACACCATCAAATTCAACAACAACCTCAACAATGAAAAACAACAACAACCTCAACATTGAAAAACACAAACAAATTCAACAACAACCTCAACATTGAAAACCACCAACAAATTCAACAACAACCTCAACATTGAAAAACACCAACAAATTCAACAACAACCTCAACATTGAAAAACAACAACAACCTCAACATTGAAAAACACCAACAAATTCAACAACAACCTCAACATTTAAAAACAACAACAAACTCAACATTGAAAAACACCAACAAATTCAACAACAACCTCAACATTGAAAAACAACAACAACCTCAACATTGAAAAACACCAACAAATTCAACAACCACCTCAACATTGAAAAACACCAACAAATTCAACAACAACCTCAGCATTGAAAAAAACAACAACCTCAACATTGAAAAACACCAACAAATTCAACAACAACCTCAACATTGAAAGACAACAACAACCTCAGCATTGCAAAACACCAGCAAATTCAACAACAACCTCAGCATTTAAAAACACCAACAAATTCAACAACAACCTCAACATTGAAAAACAACAACAATCTCAACATTGAAAAACACCAACAAATTCAACAACAACCTCAACATTGAAAAACAACAACAACCTCAACATTGAAAAACACCAACAAATTCAACAACAACCGCAACATTGAAAAACACCAACAAATTCAACAACGACCTCGACATTGAAAAACACCCTCAAATTCAACATCAACCTCAACTTTGAAAAACACCAACAACCTCAAATTTGAAAAAAACACCAACAAATTCAACAACAACCTCAACATTGAAAAACACCAACAAATTCAACAACAACCTCAACATTGAAAAACAACAACAACCTCAACATTGAAAAACACCAACAAATTCAACAACAACAACAACTTCAGCATTGATAAACAACAACAACCTCAACATTTAAAAACACCAACAAATTCAACAACAACCTCAACATTGAAAAACAACAACAACCTCAACATTGAAAAACACCAACAAATTCAACAACAACTTCAACATTGAAAAACACCAACAAATTCAACAACAACCTCGAAATTGAAAAACACCAACAAATACAACAACAACCTCAACATTGAAAAACAACAACCTCAACATTGAAAAACACCAACAAATTCAACAACAACCTCAACATTGAAAAACAACAACAACCTCAACATTGCAAAACACCAGCAAATTCAACAACAACCTGCACATTTAAAAACACCAACAAATTCAACAACAACCTCAACATTGAAAACACCAACAAATTCAACAACAACCTCAACATTTAAAAACGTCAACAAATTCAACAACAACCTCAACATTGAAAAACAACAACCTCAACATTGAAAAACACCAACAAATTCAACAACAACCTCAACATTGACAAACACCAACAAATTCAACAACCTCAACATTGAAAAACAACAACAACCTCAACATTGAAAAACACCAACAAATTCAACAACAACTTCAACATTGAAAAACACCTACAAATTCAACAACAACCTCAACATTGAAAAACAACTACAACCTGAACATTGAACAACACCAACAAATTCAACAACAACCTCAACATTGAATAACAACAACATCAACATTGAAAAACACCAACAAATTCAACAACAACCTCAACATTGAAAAACACAAACAAATTCAGCAACAACCTCAGCATTGAAAAACAACAACAACCTCAACGTTGAAAAGCAACAACAAAATCAACAGCAACCTCAACATTGAAAAACAACAACAATCTCAACATTGAAAAACACCAACAAATTCAACAAAAACTTCAACATTGAAAAACACCAACAAATTCAACAACAACCTCGAAATTGAAAAACACCAACAAATTCAACAACAACTTCAACATTGAAAAACACCAACAAATTCAACAACAACCTCGACATTGAAAAGCACCATCAAATTCAACAACAACCTCAACATTGAAAAACACCAACAACCTCAACATTGAAAAACACCAACAAATTCAACAACAACCTCAACATTTAAAAACAACAACCTCAACATTGAAAAACACCAACAAATTCAACAACAACCTCAACATTGAAAAACACCGACAAATTCAACATCAACCTCAACATTGAAAACCACCAACAAATTCAACAACAACCTCAACATTGAAAAACACCAACAAATTCAACAACAACCTCAACATTGAAAAACAACAACAACCTCAACATTGAAAAACACCAACAAATTCAACAACAACCTCAACATTGAAAAACAACAACAAACTCAACATTGAAAAACACCAACAAATTCAACAACAAACTCAAGATTGAAAAACACCAACAAATTCAACAACCTCAACATTGAAAAACAACAACAACCTCAACATTGAAAAACACCAACAAATTGAACAACAACCTCAACATTGAAAAACACCAACAAATTCAACAACAACCTCAACATTGAAAAACAACAACAACCTCAACATTGAAAAACACCAACAAATTCAACAACAACCTCAACGTTGAAAAACAACAACAAACTCAACATTGAAAAACACCAACAAATTCAACAACAACCTAAACATTGAAAAACAACAACAAACTCAACATTGAAAAACACCAACATATTCAACAACAACCTCACCATTGAAAAACGACAACAAACTCAACATTGAAAAACACCAACAAATTCAACAACAACCTCAACATTGAAAAACAACAACAAACTCAACATTGAAAAACACCAACAAATCCAACAATAACCTCAACATTGAAAAACAACAACAACCTCAACATTGAAAAACACCAACAAATTCAACAACATCCTCAACATTCAAAAACACCAATAAATTCAACAACAACCTCAACATTGAAAAACAACAACAACCTCAACATTGAAAAACACCAACAAATTCAACAACAACCTCAACATTGAAAAACAACAACAACCTCAACATTGAAAAACACCAACAAATTCAACAACAACCTCAACATTGAAAAACACCAACAAATTCAACAATAACCTAAACATTGAAAAACAACAACAACCTCAACATTTAAAAACACCAACAAATTCAACAACATCCTCAACATTGAAAACCACCAACAAATTCAACAACAACCTCAACATTGAAAAACACCAACAAATTCAACAACAACCTCAACATTGAAAAACAACAACAACCTCAACATTGAAAAACACCAACAAATTCAACAACAACCTCAACATTGAAAAACAACAACAAACTCAACATTGAAAAACACCAACAAATTCAACAACAAACTCAAGATTGAAAAACACCAACAAATTCAACAACCTCAACATTGAAAAACAACAACAACCTCAACATTGAAAAACACCAACAAATTGAACAACAACCTCAACATTGAAAAACACCAACAAATTCAACAACAACCTCAACATTGAAAAACAACAACAACCTCAACATTGAAAAACACCAACAAATTCAACAACAACCTCAACGTTGAAAAACAACAACAACCTCAACATTGAAAAACACCAACAAATTCAACAACAACCTAAACATTGAAAAACAACAACAAACTCAACATTGAAAAACACCAACAAATTCAACAACAACCTCACCATTGAAAAACGACAACAAACTCAACATTGAAAAACACCAACAAATTCAACAACAACCTCAACATTGAAAAACAACAACAAACTCAACATTGAAAAACACCAACAAATCCAACAATAACCTCAACATTGAAAAACAGCAACAACCTCAACATTGAAAAACACCAACAAATTCAACAACATCCTCAACATTCAAAAACACCAATAAATTCAACAACAACCTCAACATTGAAAAACAACAACAACCTCAACATTGAAAAACACCAACAAATTCAACAACAACCTCAACATTGAAAAACAACAACAACCTCAACATTGAAAAACACCAACAAATTCAACAACAACCTCAACATTGAAAAACACCAACAAATTCAACAATAACCTAAACATTGAAAAACAACAACAACCTCAACATTGAAAAACACCAACAAATTCAACAACATCCTCAACATTGAAAAACACCAATAAATTCAACAACAACCTCAACATTGAAAAACAACAACAACCTTTACATTGAAAAACACCAACAAATTCAACAACAACCTCAACATTGAAAAACAACAACAACCTCAACATTGAAAAACACCAACAAATTCAACAACAACCTCAACATTGAAAAACACCAACAAATTCAACAACAACCTCAGCATTGAAAAACAACAACAACCTCAACATTGAAAAACACCAACAAATTCAACAACAACCTCAACATTGAAAAACAACAACATCCTCAACATTGAAAAACGCCAACAAATTCAACAACAACTTCAACATTGAAAAACACCAACAAATTCAACAACAACCTCGAAATTGAATAACACCAACAAATTCAACAACAACCTCAACATTGAAAAACAACAACAACCTCAACATTGAAAAACACCAACAAATTCAACAACAACCTCAACATTAAAAAACAACAACAACCTCAACATTGAAAAACACCAACAAATTCAACAACAACCTCAACATTTAAAAACACCAACAAATTCAACAACAACCTCAACATTGAAAAACAACAACTATCTCAACATTGAAAAACACCAACAAATTGAACAACAAACTCCACATTGAAAAACAGCAACAACCTCAATATTGAAAAACACCAACAAATTCAACAACAACCTCAACATTGAAAAACACCAACAAATTCAACAACAACCTCAACATTGAAAAACACCAACAAATTCAACAATAACCTAAACATTGAAAAACAACAACAACCTCAACATTGAAAAACACCAACAAATTCAACAACATCCTCAACATTGAAAACCACCAACAAATTCAACAACAACCTCAACATTGAAAAACACCAACAAATTCAACAACAACCTCAACATTGAAAAACAACAACAACCTCAACATTGAAAAACACCAACAAATTCAACAACAACCTCAACATTGAAAAACAACAACAAACTCAACATTGAAAAACACCAACAAATTCAACAACAAACTCAAGATTGAAAAACACCAACAAATTCAACAACCTCAACATTGAAAAACAACAACAACCTCAACATTGAAAAACACCAACAAATTGAACAACAACCTCAACATTGAAAAACACCAACAAATTCAACAACAACCTCAACATTGAAAAACAACAACAACCTCAACATTGAAAAACACCAACAAATTCAACAACAACCTCAACGTTGAAAAACAACAACAACCTCAACATTGAAAAACACCAACAAATTCAACAACAACCTAAACATTGAAAAACAACAACAAAATCAACATTGAAAAACACCAACAAATTCAACAACAACCTCACCATTGAAAAACGACAACAAACTCAACATTGAAAAACACCAACAAATTCAACAACAACCTCAACATTGAAAAACAACAACAAACTCAACATTGAAAAACACCAACAAATCCAACAATAACCTCAACATTGAAAAACAACAACAACCTCAACATTGAAAAACACCAACAAATTCAACAACATCCTCAACATTCAAAAACACCAATAAATTCAACAACAACCTCAACATTGAAAAACAACAACAACCTCAACATTGAAAAACACCAACAAATTCAACAACAACCTCAACATTGAAAAACAACAACAACCTCAACATTGAAAAACACCAACAAATTCAACAACAACCTCAACATTGAAAAACACCAACAAATTCAACAATAACCTAAACATTGAAAAACAACAACAACCTCAACATTGAAAAACACCAACAAATTCAACAACATCCTCAACATTGAAAAACACCAATAAATTCAACAACAACCTCAACATTGAAAAACAACAACAACCTTTACATTGAAAAACACCAACAAATTCAACAACAACCTCAACATTGAAAAACAACAACAACCTCAACATTGAAAAACACCAACAAATTCAACAACAACCTCAACATTGAAAAACACCAACAAATTCAACAACAACCTCAGCATTGAAAAACAACAACAACCTCAACATTGAAAAACACCAACAAATTCAACAACAACTTCAACATTGAAAAACACCAACAAATTCAACAACAACCTCGAAATTGAATAACACCAACAAATTCAACAACAACCTCAACATTGAAAAACAACAACAACCTCAACATTGAAAAACACCAACAAATTCAACAACAACCTCAACATTAAAAAACAACAACAACCTCAACATTGAAAAACACCAACAAATTCAACAACAACCTCAACATTTAAAAACACCAACAAATTCAACAACAACCTCAACATTGAAAAACAACAACTATCTCAACATTGAAAAACACCAACAAATTGAACAACAAACTCCACATTGAAAAACAGCAACAACCTCAATATTGAAAAACACCAACAAATTCAACAACAACCTCAACATTGAAAAACACCAACAAATTCAACAACAACCTCAACATTGAAAAACACCAACAAATTCAACAACAAAGTCAACATTGAAAAACACCATCAAATTCAACAACAACCTCAACATTGAAAAACAACAACAACCTCAACATTGAAAAACACAAACAAATTCAACAACAACCTCAACATTGAAAAGCACCAACAAATTCAACAACAACCTCAACATTGAAAAACACCAACAAATTCAACAACAACCTCAACATTGAAAAACAACAACAACCTCAACATTGAAAAACACCAACAAATTCAACAACAACCTCAACATTTAAAAACAACAACAAACTCAACATTGAAAAACACCAACAAATTCAACAACAAACTCAACATTGAAAAACAACAACAACCTCAACATTGAAAAACAACAACAAATTCAACAACCACCTCAACATTGAAAAACACCAACAAATTCAACAACAACCTCAGCATTGAAAAAAACAACAACCTCAACATTGAAAAACACCAACAAATTCAACAACAACCTCAACATTGAAAAACAACAACAACCTCAACATTGCAAAACACCAGCAAATTCAACAACAACCTCAGCATTTAAAAACACCAACAAATTCAACAACAACCTCAACATTGAAAAACAACAACAATCTCAACATTGAAAAACACCAACAAATTCAACAACAACCTCAACATTGAAAAACAACAACAACCTCAACATTGAAAAACACCAACAAATTCAACAACAACAACAAATTCAGCATTGATAAACAACAACAACCTCAACATTTAAAAACACCAACAAATTCAACAACAACCTCAACATTGAAAAACAACAACAACCTCAACATTGAAAAACACCAACAAATTCAACAACAACTTCAACATTGAAAAACACCAACAAATTCAACAACAACCTCGAAATTGAAAAACACCAACAAATACAACAACAACCTCAACATTGAAAAACAACAACCTCAACATTGAAAAACACCAACAAATTCAACAACAACCTCAACATTGAAAAACAACAACAACCTCAACATTGCAAAACACCAGCAAATTCAACAACAACCTGCACATTTAAAAACACCAACAAATTCAACAACAACCTCAACATTGAAAACACCAACAAATTCAACAACAACCTCAACATTTAAAAACGCCAACAAATTCAACAACAACCTCAACATTGAAAAACAACAACCTCAACATTGAAAAACACCAACAAATTCAACAAAAAATTCAACATTGAAAAACACCAACAAATTCAACAACAACCTCAACTTTGAAAAACAACGACAACCTCATCATGGAAAAACACCAACAAATTCAACAACAACCTCAACATTGAAAAACAACAACATCCTCAAAATTGAAAAACACCAAAAAATTCAACAACAACCACAACATTTAAAAACAACAACAACCTCAACATTGAAAAACACCAACAAATTCAACAACAACCTCAACATTGAAAAACACCAACAAATTCAACAACAACCTCAACATTGAAAAACACCAACAAACTCAACAACAACCTCAACATTGAAAAACAACAACAACCTCAACATTGAAAAACACCAACAAATTGAACAACAACCTCAACATTGAAAAACACCAACAAATTCAACAACAACCTCAACATTGAAAAACACCAACAACCTCAACATTGAAAAACACCAACAAATTCAACAACAACCTCAAATTTGAAAAACAACAACAACCTCAACATTGAAAAACACCAACAAATTCAACAACATCCTCAACATTGAAACACAACAACAAACTCAACATTGAGAAACACCAACAAATTCAACAACCTCAACATTGAAAAACAACAACAACCTCAACATTGAAAAACACCAACAAATTCAACAACAACTTCAACATTGAAAAACACCTACAAATTCAACAACAACCTCAACATTGAAAAACAACTACAACCTCAACATTGAACAACACCAACATATTCAACAACAACCTCAACATTGAAAAACAACAACATCAACATTGAAAAACACCAACAAATTCAACAACAACCTCAACATTGAAAAACACAAACAAATTCAGCAACAACCTCAGCATTGAAAAACAACAACAACCTCAACGTTGAAAAGCACCAACAAATTCAACAACAACCTCAACATTGAAAAACAACAACAATCTCAACATTGAAAAACACTAACAAATTCAACAAAAACTTCAACATTGAAAAACACCAACAAATTCAACAACAACCTCGAAATTGAAAAACACCAACAAATTCAACAACAACTTCAACATTGAAAAACACCAACAAATTCAACAACAACCTCGACATTGAAAAGCACCATCAAATTCAACAACAACCTCAACATTGAAAAACACCAACAACCTCAACATTGAAAAACACCAACAAATTCAACAACAACCTCAACATTTAAAAACAACAACAACCTCAACATTGAAAAACACCAACAAATTCAACAACAACCTCAACATTGAAAAACACCGACAAATTCAACAACAGCCTCAACATTGAAAAACACCAACAAATTCAACAACAACCTCAACATTGAAAAACACCAACAAATTCAACAACAACCTCAACATTGAAAAACAACAACAACCTCAACATTGAAAAACACCAACAAATTCAACAACACCCTCAACATTGAAAAACAACAACAAACTCAACATTGAAAAACACCAACAAATTCAACAACAACCTCAACATTGAAAAACAACAACAACCTCAACATTGAAAAACACCAACAAATTCAACAATAACCTCAACATTGAAAAAGAACAACAACCTCAACATTGAAAAACACCAACAAATTCAACAACAACCTCAACATTGAAAAACACCAACAAATTCAACAACAACCTCAAAATTGAAAAACAACAACAACCTCAACATTGAAAAACACCTACAAATTCAACAACAACCTCAACATTGAAAAACACCAACAACCTCAAAATTGAAAAAACACCAACAAATTCAACAACAACCTCAACATTTAAAAACAACAACAACCTCAACATTGAAAAACACCAACAAATTCAACAACAACCTCAACATTGAACAACACCAACAAATTCAACAACAACCTCAACATTGAAAAACACCAACAAACTCAACAACAACCTCAACATTGAAAAACAACAACAACCTCAACATTGAAAAACACCAACAAATTCAACAACAACCTCAACATTGAAAAACACCAAAAAATTCAACAACAAACTCAAGATTGATAAACACCAACAAATTCAACAACCTCAACATTGAAAAACAACAACAACCTCAACATTGAAAAACACCAACAAATTGAACAACAACCTCAACATTGAAAAACACCAACAAATTCAACAACAACCTCAACATTGAAAAACAACAACAACCTCAACATTGAAAAACACCAACAAATTCAACAACAACCTCAACGTTGAAAAACAACAACAACCTCAACATTGAAAAACACCAACAAATTCAACAACAACCTCAACATTGAAAAACAACAACAAACTCAACATTGAAAAACACCAACAAATTCAACAACAACCTCACCATTGAAAAACGACAACAAACTCAACATTGAAAAACACCAACAAATTCAACAACAACCTCAACATTGAAAAACAACAACAAACTCAACATTGAAAAACACCAACAAATTCAACAATAACCTCAACATTGAAAAACAACAACAACCTCAACATTGAAAAACACCAACAAATTCAACAACATCCTCAACATTGAAAAACACCAATAAATTCAACAACAACCTCAACATTGAAAAACAACAACAACGTCAACATTGAAAAACACCAACAAATTCAACAACAACCTCAACATTGAAAAACAACAACAACCTCAACATTGAAAAACAACAACAAATTCAACAACAACCTCAACATTGAAAAACACCAACAAATTCAACAACAACCTCAGCATTGAAAAACAACAACAACCTCAACATTGAAAAACACCAACAAATTCAACAACAACCTCAACATTGAAAAACAACAACAACCTCAACATTGAAAAACACCAACAAATTCAACAACAACTACAACATTGAAAAACACCAACAAATTCAAAAACAACCTCGAAATTGAAAAACACCAACAAATTCAACAACAACCTCAACATTGAAAAACAACAACAACCTCAACATTGAAAAGCACCAGCAAATTCAACAACAACCTCAACATTAAAAAACAACAACAACCTCAACATTGAAAAACACCCACAAATTCAACAACAACCTCAACATTTAAAAACACCAACAAATTCAACAACAACCTCAACATTGAAAAACAACAACTATCTCAACATTGAAAAACACCAACAAATTCAACAACAACCTCAACATTGAAAAACAGCAAAAACCTCAACATTGAAAAACACCAACAAATTCAACAACAACCTCAACATTGAAAAACACCAACAAATTCAACAACAACCTCAACATTGAAAAACACCAACAAATTCAACAACAAAGTCAACATTGAAAAACACCAACAAATTCAACAACAACCTCAACATTGAAAAACAACAACAACCTCAACATTGAAAAACACAAACAAATTCAACAACATCCTCAACATTGAAATGCACCAACAAATTCAACAACAACCTCAACATTGAAAAAGAACAACAACCTCAAGATTGAAAAACACCAACAAATTCAACAACAACCTCAACATTGAAAAACAACAACAACCTCAACATTGAAAAACACCAACAAATTCAACAACAACCTCAACATTGAAAAACAACAACAAACTCAACATTGAAAAACACCAACAAATTCAACAACAACCTCATCATTGAAAAACAACAACAACCTCAACATTGAAAAACACCAACAAATTCAACAAGAACCTCAACATTGAAAAACACCAACAAATTCAACAACAACCTCAGCATTGAAAAACAACAACAACCTCAACATTGAAAAACACCAACAACTTCAACAACAACCTTTACATTGAAAAACAACAACAACCTAAACATTGAAAAACACCAACAAATTCAACAACAACCTCAACATTGAAAAACAACAACAACCTCAACATTGCAAAACACCAGCAAATTCAACAACAACCTCAACATTTAAAAACCCCAACAAATTCAGCAACAACCTCAACATTGAAAAACAACAACAATCTCAACCTTGAAAAACACCAACAAATTCAACAACAACCTCAACATTGAAAAACAACAACCTCAACATTGAAAAACACCAACAAATTCAACAACAACTTCTACATTGAAATACACCAACAAATTCAACAACAACCTCGACATTGAAAAACACCCTCAAATTCAACATCAACCTCAACATTGAAAAACACCAACAACCTCAAAATTGAAAAAACACCAACAAATTCAACAACAGCCTCAACATTGAAAAACAGCAACAACCTCAACATTGAAAAACAACAACAACCTCAACATTGAAAAACACCAACAAATTCAACAACAACCTCAACATTGAAAAACACCAACAAATTCAACAACAACCTCAACATTGAAAAACAACAACAACCTAAACATTGAAAAACACCAACAATTTCAACAACAACATCAACATTGAAAAACAACAACAACCTCAACATTGAAAAACACCAACAAATTCAACAACAACCTCAACAGTGAAAAACACCAACAAATTCAACAACAACTTCAGCATTGAAAAACAACAACATCCTCAACATTGAAAAACACCAACAAATTCAACAACAACCTCAACATTGAAAAACAACAACAACCTAAACATTGAAAAACACCAACAAATTCAACAACAACTTCAACATTGAAAAACACCAACAAATTCAACAACAACCTCGAAATTGAAAAACACCAACAAATACAACAACAACCTCAACATTGAAAAACAACAACAACCTCAACATTGAAAAACACCAACAAATTCAACAACAACCTCAACATTGAAAAACAACAACAACCTCAACATTGCAAAACACCAGCAAATTCAACAACAACCTCAACATTTAAAAACACCAACAAATTCAACAACAACCTCAACATTGAAAACACCAACAAATTCAACAACAACCTCAACATTTAAAAACGCCAACAAATTCAACAACAACCTCAACATTGAAAAACAACAACCTCAACATTGAAAAACACCAACAAATTCAACAAAAAATTCAACATTGAAAAACACCAACAAATTCAACAACAACCTCAACTTTGAAAGACAACGACAACCTCATCATGGAAAAACACCAACAAATTCAACAACAACCTCAACATTGAAAAACAACAACATCCTCAAAATTGAAAAACACCAAAAAATTCAACAAAAACCACAACATTTAAAAACAACAACAACCTCAACATTGAAAAACACCAACAAATTCAACAACAACCTCAACATTGAAAAACACCAACAAATTCAACAACAACCTCAACATTGAAAAACACCAACAAACTCAACAACAACCTCAACATTGAAAAACAACAACAACCTCAACATTGAAAAACACCAACAAATTCAACAACAACCTCAGCATTGAAAAACACCAACAAATTCAACAACAACCTCAACATTGAAAAACACCAACAACCTCAACATTGAAAAACACCAACAATTTCAACAACAACCTCAACATTGAAAAACAACAACAAACTCAACATTGAAAAACACCAACAAATTCAACAACCTCAACATTGAAAAACAACAACAACCTCAACATTGAAAAACACCAACAAATTCAACAACAACTTCAACATTGAAAAACACCTACAAATTCAACAACAACCTCAACAATTGAAAAACAACAACAACCTCAACATTGAACAACACCAACAAATTCAACAACAACCTCAACATTGAAAAACAACAACAACATCAACATTGAAAAACACCAACAAATTCAACAACAACCTCAACATTGAAAAACACAAACAAATTCAACAACAACCTCAGCATTGAAAAACAACAACAACCTCAACGTTGAAAAGCACCAACAAATTCAACAACATCCTCAACATTGAAAAACAACAACAATCTCAACATTGAAAAACACCAACAAATTCAACATAAACTTCAACATTGAAAAACACCAACAAATTCAACAACAACCTCGAAATTGAAAAACACCAACAAATTCAACAACAACTTCAACATTGAAAAACACCAACAAATTCAACAACAATCTCGACATTGAAAAACACCAACAACCTCAAAATTGAAAAAACACCAACAAATTCAACAACAACCTCAACATTTTAAAACAACAACAACCTCAACATCGAAAAACACCAACAAATTCAACAACAACCTCAACATTGAAAAACACCAACAAATTCAACAACAACCTCAACATTGAAAACCACCAACAAATTCAACAACAACCTCAACATTGAAAAACACCAACAAATTCAACAACAACCTCAACATTGAAAAACAACAACAACCTCAACTTTGAAAAACTCCAACAAATTCAACAACAACCTCAACATTGAAAAACACCAACAAATTCAACAACAACCTCAACATTGAAAAACAACAACAACCTCAACATTGAACAACACCAACAAATTCAACAACAACCTCAACATTGAAAAACAACAACAACATCAACATTGAAAAACACCAACAAATTCAACAACAACCTCAACATTGAAAAACACAACCAAATTCAACAACAACCTCAGCATTGAAAAACAACAACAACCTCAACGTTGAAAAGCAACAACAAATTCAACAACATCCTCAACATTGAAAAACAACAACAATCTCAACATTGAAAAACACCAACAAATTCAACATAAACTTCAACATTGAAAAACAACAGCAAATTCAACAACAACCTCGAAATTGAAAAACACCAACAAATTCAACAACAACTTCAACATTGAAAAACACCAACAAATTCAACAACAACCTCGACATTGAAAAACACCAACAACCTCAAAATTGAAAAAACACCAACAAATTCAACAACAACCTCAACATTTAAAAACAACAACAACCTCAACATTGAAAAACACCAACAAATTCAACAACAACCTCAACATTGAAAAACACCAACAAATTCAACAACAACCTCAGCATTGAAAACCATCAACAAATTCAACAACAACCTCAACATTGAAAAACACCAACAAATTCAACAACAACCTCAACATTGAAAAACAACAACAACCTCAACATTGAAAAACTCCAACAAATTCAACAACAACCTCAACATTGAAAAACAACAACAAACTCAACATTGAAAAACACCAACAAATTCAACAACAACCTCAACATTGAAAAACAACAACAACCTCAACATTGAAAAACACCAACAGATTCAACAATAACCTCAACATTGAAAAACACCAACAACCTCAACATTGAAAAACACCAACAAATTCAACAACAACCTCAACATTGAAAAACAACAACAAACTCAACATTGAAAAACACCAACAAATTCAACAACCTCAACATTGAAAAACAACAACAACCTCAACATTGAAAAACACCAACAAATTCAACAACAACTTCAACATTGAAAAACACCTACAAATTCAACAACAACCTCAACATTGAAAAACAACAACAACCTCAACATTGAACAACACCAACAAATTCAACAACAACCTCAACATTGAAAAACAACAACATCAACATTGAAAAACACCAACAAATTCAACAACAACCTCAACATTGAAAAACACAAACAAATTCAACAACAACCTCAGCATTGAAAAACAACAACAACCTCAACGTTGAAAAGCACCAACAAATTCAACAACATCCTCAACATTGAAAAACAACAACAATCTCAACATTGAAAAACAACAACAAATTCAACATAAACTTCAACATTGAAAAACACCAACAAATTCAACAACAACCTCGAAATTGAAAAACACCAACAAATTCAACAACAACTTCAACATTGAAAAACACCAACAAATTCAACAACAATCTCGACATTGAAAAACACCAGCAACCTCAAAATTGAAAAAACACCAACAAATTCAACAACAACCTCAACATTTTAAAACAACAACAACCTCAACATCGAAAAACACCAACAAATTCAACAACAACCTCAACATTGAAAAACACCAACAAATTCAACAACAACCTCAACATTGAAAACCACCAACAAATTCAACAACAACCTCAACATTGAAAAACACCAACAAATTCAGCAACAACCTCAACATTGAAAAACAACAACAACCTCAACTTTGAAAAACTCCAACAAATTCAACAACAACCTCAACATTGAAAAACGACAACAAACTCAACATTGAAAAACACCAACAAATTCAACAACAACCTCAACATTGAAAAACAACAACAACCTCAACATTGAACAACACCAACAAATTCAACAACAACCTCAACATTGAAAAACAACAACAACATCAACATTGAAAAACACCAACAAATTCAACAACAACCTCAACATTGAAAAACACAAACAAATTCAACAACAACCTCAGCATTGAAAAACAACAACAACCTCAACGTTGAAAAGCACCAACAAATTCAACAACATCCTCAACATTGAAAAACAACAACAATCTCAACATTGAAAAACACCAACAAATTCAACATAAACTTCAACATTGAAAAACAACAGCAAATTCAACAACAACCTCGAAATTGAAAAACACCAACAAATTCAACAACAACTTCAACATTGAAAAACACCAACAAATTCAACAACAACCTCGACATTGAAAAACACCAACAACCTCAAAATTGAAAAAACACCAACAAATTCAACAACAACCTCAACATTTAAAAACAACAACAACCTCAACATTGAAAAACACCAACAAATTCAACAACAACCTCAACATTGAAAAACACCAACAAATTCAACAACAACCTCAACATTGAAAACCATCAACAAATTCAACAACAACCTCAACATTGAAAAACACCAACAAATTCAACAACAACCTCAACATTGAAAAACAACAACAACCTCAACATTGAAAAACTCCAACAAATTCAACAACAACCTCAACATTGAAAAACAACAACAAACTCAACATTGAAAAACACCAACAAATTCAACAACAACCTCAACATTGAAAAACAACAACAAACTCAACATTGAAAAACACCAACAAATTCAACAACCTCAACATTGAAAAACAACAACAACCTCAACATTGAAAAACACCAACAAATTCAACAACAACTTCAACATTGAAAAACACCTACAAATTCAACAACAACCTCAACATTGAAAAACAACAACAACCTCAACATTGAACAACACCAACAAATTCAACAACAACCTCAACATTGAAAAACAACAACAACATCAACATTGAAAAACACCAACAAATTCAACAACAACCTCAACATTGAAAAACACAAACAAATTCAACAACAACCTCAGCATTGAAAAACAACAACAACCTCAACGTTGAAAAGCACCAACAAATTCAACAACATCCTCAACATTGAAAAACAACAACAATCTCAACATTGAAAAACACCAACAAATTCAACATAAACTTCAACATTGAAAAACACCAACAAATTCAACAACAACCTCGAAATTGAAAAACACCAACAAATTCAACAACAACTTCAACATTGAAAAACACCAACAAATTCAACAACAATCTCGACATTGAAAAACACCAACAACCTCAAAATTGAAAAAACACCAACAAATTCAACAACAACCACAACATTTTAAAACAACAACAACCTCAACATCGAAAAACACCAACAAATTCAACAACAACCTCAACATTGAAAAACACCAACAAATTCAACAACAACCTCAACATTGAAAACCACCAACAAATTCAACAACAACCTCAACATTGAAAAACACCAACAAATTCAACAACAACCTCAACATTGAAAAACAACAACAACCTCAACTTTGAAAAACTCCAACAAATTCAACAACAACCTCAACATTGAAAAACAACAACAAACTCAACATTGAAAAACACCAACAAATTCAACAACAACCTCAACATTGAAAAACAACAACAACCTCAACATTGAACAACACCAACAAATTCAACAACAACCTCAACATTGAAAAACAACAACAACATCAACATTGAAAAACACCAACAAATTCAACAACAACCTCAACATTGAAAAACACAAACAAATTCAACAACAACCTCAGCATTGAAAAACAACAACAACCTCAACGTTGAAAAGCAACAACAAATTCAACAACATCCTCAACATTGAAAAACAACAACAATCTCAACATTGAAAAACACCAACAAATTCAACATAAACTTCAACATTGAAAAACAACAGCAAATTCAACAACAACCTCGAAATTGAAAAACACCAACAAATTCAACAACAACTTCAACATTGAAAAACACCAACAAATTCAACAACAACCTCGACATTGAAAAACACCAACAACCTCAAAATTGAAAAAACACCAACAAATTCAACAACAACCTCAACATTTAAAAACAACAACAACCTCAACATTGAAAAACACCAACAAATTCAACAACAACCTCAACATTGAAAAACACCAACAAATTCAACAACAACCTCAACATTGAAAAACAACAACAACCTCAACATTGAAAAACTCCAACAAATTCAACAACAACCTCAACATTGAAAAACAACAACAAACTCAACATTGAAAAACACCAACAAATTCAACAACAACCTCAACATTGAAAAACAACAACAACCTCAACATTGAAAAACACCAACAGATTCAACAATAACCTCAACATTGAAAAACACCAACAACCTCAACATTGAAAAACACCAACAAATTCAACAACAACCTCAACATTGAAAAACAACAACAAACTCAACATTGAAAAACACCAACAAATTCAACAACCTCAACATTGAAAAACAACAACAACCTCAACATTGAAAAACACCAACAAATTCAACAACAACTTCAACATTGAAAAACACCTACAAATTCAACAACAACCTCAACATTGAAAAACAACAACAACCTCAACATTGAACAACACCAACAAATTCAACAACAACCTCAACATTGAAAAACAACAACATCAACATTGAAAAACACCAACAAATTCAACAACAACCTCAACATTGAAAAACACAAACAAATTCAACAACAACCTCAGCATTGAAAAACAACAACAACCTCAACGTTGAAAAGCACCAACAAATTCAACAACATCCTCAACATTGAAAAACAACAACAATCTCAACATTGAAAAACAACAACAAATTCAACATAAACTTCAACATTGAAAAACACCAACAAATTCAACAACAACCTCGAAATTGAAAAACACCAACAAATTCAACAACAACTTCAACATTGAAAAACACCAACAAATTCAACAACAATCTCGACATTGAAAAACACCAGCAACCTCAAAATTGAAAAAACACCAACAAATTCAACAACAACCTCAACATTTTAAAACAACAACAACCTCAACATCGAAAAACACCAACAAATTCAACAACAACCTCAACATTGAAAAACACCAACAAATTCAACAACAACCTCAACATTGAAAACCACCAACAAATTCAACAACAACCTCAACATTGAAAAACACCAACAAATTCAGCAACAACCTCAACATTGAAAAACAACAACAACCTCAACTTTGAAAAACTCCAACAAATTCAACAACAACCTCAACATTGAAAAACGACAACAAACTCAACATTGAAAAACACCAACAAATTCAACAACAACCTCAACATTGAAAAACAACAACAACCTCAACATTGAACAACACCAACAAATTCAACAACAACCTCAACATTGAAAAACAACAACAACATCAACATTGAAAAACACCAACAAATTCAACAACAACCTCAACATTGAAAAACACAAACAAATTCAACAACAACCTCAGCATTGAAAAACAACAACAACCTCAACGTTGAAAAGCACCAACAAATTCAACAACATCCTCAACATTGAAAAACAACAACAATCTCAACATTGAAAAACACCAACAAATTCAACATAAACTTCAACATTGAAAAACAACAGCAAATTCAACAACAACCTCGAAATTGAAAAACACCAACAAATTCAACAACAACTTCAACATTGAAAAACACCAACAAATTCAACAACAACCTCGACATTGAAAAACACCAACAACCTCAAAATTGAAAAAACACCAACAAATTCAACAACAACCTCAACATTTAAAAACAACAACAACCTCAACATTGAAAAACACCAACAAATTCAACAACAACCTCAACATTGAAAAACACCAACAAATTCAACAACAACCTCAACATTGAAAACCATCAACAAATTCAACAACAACCTCAACATTGAAAAACACCAACAAATTCAACAACAACCTCAACATTGAAAAACAACAACAACCTCAACATTGAAAAACTCCAACAAATTCAACAACAACCTCAACATTGAAAAACAACAACAAACTCAACATTGAAAAACACCAACAAATTCAACAACAACCTCAACATTGAAAAACAACAACAAACTCAACATTGAAAAACACCAACAAATTCAACAACCTCAACATTGAAAAACAACAACAACCTCAACATTGAAAAACACCAACAAATTCAACAACAACTTCAACATTGAAAAACACCTACAAATTCAACAACAACCTCAACATTGAAAAACAACAACAACCTCAACATTGAACAACACCAACAAATTCAACAACAACCTCAACATTGAAAAACAACAACAACATCAACATTGAAAAACACCAACAAATTCAACAACAACCTCAACATTGAAAAACACAAACAAATTCAACAACAACCTCAGCATTGAAAAACAACAACAACCTCAACGTTGAAAAGCACCAACAAATTCAACAACATCCTCAACATTGAAAAAAAACAACAATCTCAACATTGAAAAACACCAACAAATTCAACATAAACTTCAACATTGAAAAACACCAACAAATTCAACAACAACCTCGAAATTGAAAAACACCAACAAATTCAACAACAACTTCAACATTGAAAAACACCAACAAATTCAACAACAATCTCGACATTGAAAAACACCAACAACCTCAAAATTGAAAAAACACCAACAAATTCAACAACAACCTCAACATTTTAAAACAACAACAACCTCAACATCGAAAAACACCAACAAATTCAACAACAACCTCAACATTGAAAAACACCAACAAATTCAACAACAACCTCAACATTGAAAACCACCAACAAATTCAACAACAACCTCAACATTGAAAAACACCAACAAATTCAACAACAACCTCAACATTGAAAAACAACAACAACCTCAACTTTGAAAAACTCCAACAAATTCAACAACAACCTCAACATTGAAAAACAACAACAAACTCAACATTGAAAAACACCAACAAATTCAACAACAACCTCAACATTGAAAAACAACAACAACCTCAACATTGAACAACACCAACAAATTCAACAACAACCTCAACATTGAAAAACAACAACAACATCAACATTGAAAAACACCAACAAATTCAACAACAACCTCAACATTGAAAAACACAAACAAATTCAACAACAACCTCAGCATTGAAAAACAACAACAACCTCAACGTTGAAAAGCAACAACAAATTCAACAACATCCTCAACATTGAAAAACAACAACAATCTCAACATTGAAAAACACCAACAAATTCAACATAAACTTCAACATTGAAAAACAACAGCAAATTCAACAACAACCTCGAAATTGAAAAACACCAACAAATTCAACAACAACTTCAACATTGAAAAACACCAACAAATTCAACAACAACCTCGACATTGAAAAACACCAACAACCTCAAAATTGAAAAAACACCAACAAATTCAACAACAACCTCAACATTTAAAAACAACAACAACCTCAACATTGAAAAACACCAACAAATTCAACAACAACCTCAACATTGAAAAACACCAACAAATTCAACAACAACCTCAACATTGAAAACCATCAACAAATTCAACAACAACCTCAACATTGAAAAACACCAACAAATTCAACAACAACCTCAACATTGAAAAACAACAACAACCTCAACATTGAAAAACTCCAACAAATTCAACAACAACCTCAACATTGAAAAACAACAACAAACTCAACATTGAAAAACACCAACAAATTCAACAACAACCTCAACATTGAAAAACAACAACAACCTCAACATTGAAAAACACCAACAGATTCAACAATAACCTCAACATTGAAAAACACCAACAACCTCAACATTGAAAAACACCAACAAATTCAACAACAACCTCAACATTGAAAAACAACAACAAACTCAACATTGAAAAACACCAACAAATTCAACAACCTCAACATTGAAAAACAACAACAACCTCAACATTGAAAAACACCAACAAATTCAACAACAACTTCAACATTGAAAAACACCTACAAATTCAACAACAACCTCAACATTGAAAAACAACAACAACCTCAACATTGAACAACACCAACAAATTCAACAACAACCTCAACATTGAAAAACAACAACATCAACATTGAAAAACACCAACAAATTCAACAACAACCTCAACATTGAAAAACACAAACAAATTCAACAACAACCTCAGCATTGAAAAACAACAACAACCTCAACGTTGAAAAGCACCAACAAATTCAACAACATCCTCAACATTGAAAAACAACAACAATCTCAACATTGAAAAACACCAACAAATTCAACATAAACTTCAACATTGAAAAACACCAACAAATTCAACAACAACCTCGAAATTGAAAAACACCAACAAATTCAACAACAACTTCAACATTGAAAAACACCAACAAATTCAACAACAATCTCGACATTGAAAAACACCAGCAACCTCAAAATTGAAAAAACACCAACAAATTCAACAACAACCTCAACATTTTAAAACAACAACAACCTCAACATCGAAAAACACCAACAAATTCAACAACAACCTCAACATTGAAAAACACCAACAAATTCAACAACAACCTCAACATTGAAAACCACCAACAAATTCAACAACAACCTCAACATTGAAAAACACCAACAAATTCAGCAACAACCTCAACATTGAAAAACAACAACAACCTCAACTTTGAAAAACTCCAACAAATTCAACAACAACCTCAACATTGAAAAACAACAACAAACTCAACATTGAAAAACACCAACAAATTCAACAACAACCTCAACATTGAAAAACAACAACAACCTCAACATTGAACAACACCAACAAATTCAACAACAACCTCAACATTGAAAAACAACAACAACATCAACATTGAAAAACACCAACAAATTCAACAACAACCTCAACATTGAAAAACACAAACAAATTCAACAACAACCTCAGCATTGAAAAACAACAACAACCTCAACGTTGAAAAGCACCAACAAATTCAACAACATCCTCAAGATTGAAAAACAACAACAATCTCAACATTGAAAAACACCAACAAATTCAACATAAACTTCAACATTGAAAAACAACAGCAAATTCAACAACAACCTCGAAATTGAAAAACACCAACAAATTCAACAACAACTTCAACATTGAAAAACACCAACAAATTCAACAACAACCTCGACATTGAAAAACACCAACAACCTCAAAATTGAAAAAACACCAACAAATTCAACAACAACCTCAACATTTAAAAACAACAACAACCTCAACATTGAAAAACACCAACAAATTCAACAACAACCTCAACATTGAAAAACACCAACAAATTCAACAACAACCTCAACATTGAAAACCATCAACAAATTCAACAACAACCTCAACATTGAAAAACACCAACAAATTCAACAACAACCTCAACATTGAAAAACAACAACAACCTCAACATTGAAAAACTCCAATAAATTCAACAACAACCTCAACATTGAAAAACAACAACAAACTCAACATTGAAAAACACCAACAAATTCAACAACAACCTCAACATTGAAAAACAACAACAACCTCAACATTGAAAAACACCAACAGATTCAACAATAACCTCAACATTGAAAAAGAACAACAACCTGAACATTGAAAAACACCAACAAATTCAACAACAACCTCAACATTGAAAAACACCAACAAATTCAACAACAAACTCAAAATTGAAAAACAACAACAACCTCAACATTGAAAAACACCTACAAATTCAACAACAACCTTAACATTGAAAAACACCAACAACCTCAAAATTGAAAAAACACCAACAAATTCAACAAGAACCTCAACATTTAAAAACAACAACAACCTCAACATTGAAAAACACCAACAAATTCAACAACAACCTCAACATTGAAAAACACCAACAAATTCAAAAACAACCTCAACGTTGAAAAGCACCAACAAATTCAACAACATCCTCAACATTGAAAAACAACAACAATCTCAACATTGAAAAACACCAACAAATTCAACATAAACTTCAACATTGAAAAACACCAACAAATTCAACAACAACCTCGAAATTGAAAAACACCAACAAATTCAACAACAACTTCAACATTGAAAAACACCAACAAATTCAACAACAACCTCGACATTGAAAAACACCAACAACCTCAAAATTGAAAAAACACCAACAAATTCAACAACAACCTCAACATTTTAAAACAACAACAACCTCAACATTGAAAAACACCAACAAATTCAACAACAACCTCAACATTGAAAAACACCAACAAATTCAACAACAACCTCAACATTGAAAACCACCAACAAATTCAACAACAACCTCAACATTGAAAAACACCAACAAATTCAACAACAACCTCAACATTGAAAAACAACAACAACCTCAACTTTGAAAAACTCCAACAAATTCAACAACAACCTCAACATTGAAAAACAACAACAAACTCAACATTGAAAAACACCAACAAATTCAACAACAACCTCAACATTGAAAAACAACAACAACCTCAACATTGAACAACACCAACAAATTCAACAACAACCTCAACATTGAAAAACAAAAACAACATCAACATTGAAAAACATCAACAAATTCAACAACAACCTCAACATTGAAAAACACAAACAAATTCAACAACAACCTCAGCATTGAAAAACAACAACAACCTCAACGTTGAAAAGCACCCAACAAATTCAACAACATCCTCAACATTGAAAAACAACAACAATCTCAACATTGAAAAACACCAAGAAATTCAACATGAACTTAAACATTGAAAAACAACAGCAAATTCAACAACAACCTCGAAATTGAAAAACACCAACAAATTCAACAACAACTTCAACATTGAAAAACACCAACAAATTCAACAACAACCTCGACATTGAAAAACACCAACAACCTCAAAATTGAAAAAACACCAACAAATTCAACAACAACCTCAACATTTAAAAACAACAACAACCTCAGCATTGAAAAACACCAACAAATTCAACAACAACCTCAACATTGAAAAACACCAACAAATTCAACAACAACCTCAACATTGAAAACCATCAACAAATTCAACAACAACCTCAACATTGAAAAACACCAACAAATTCAACAACAACCTCAACATTGAAAAACAACAACAACCTCAACATTGAAAAACTCCAACAAATTCAACAACAACCTCAACATTGAAAAACAACAACAAACTCAACATTGAAAAACACCAACAAATTCAACAACAACCTCAACATTGAAAAACAACAACAACCTCAACATTGAAAAACACCAACAGATTCAACAATAACCTCAACATTGAAAAAGAACAACAACCTGAACATTGAAAAACACCAACAAATTCAACAACAACCTCAACATTGAAAAACACCAACAAATTCAACAACAAACTCAAAATTGAAAAACAACAACAACCTCAACATTAAAAACACCTACAAATTCAACAACAACCTTAACATTGAAAAACACCAACAACCTCAAAATTGAAAAAACACCAACAAATTCAACAAGAACCTCAACATTTAAAAACAACAACAACCTCAACATTGAAAAACACCAACAAATTCAACAACAAACTCAACATTGAAAAACACCAACAAATTCAACAACAACCTCAACATTGAAAAACACCAACAAACTCAACAACAACCTCAACATTGAAAAACAACAACAACCTCAACATTGAAAAACACCAACAAATTCAACAACAACCTCAACATTGAAAAACACCAACAAATTCAACAACAAACTCAAGATTGAAAAACACCAACAAATTCAACAACCTCAACATTGAAAAACAACAACAACCTCAACATTGAAAAACACCAACAAATTGAACAACAACCTCAACATTGAAAAACACCAACAAATTCAACAACAACCTCAACATTGAAAAACAACAACAACCTCAACATTGAAAAACACCACCAAATTCAACAACAACCTCAACATTGAAAAACAACAACAACCTCAACATTGAAAAACACCAACAAATTCAACAACAACCTCACCATTGAAAAACAACAACAAACTCAACATTGAAAAACACCAACAAGTTCAACAACAACCTCAACATTGAAGAACAACAACAACCTCAACATTGAAAAACATAAAACAAATTCAACAACAACCTCAACATTGAAAAACACCAACAAATTCAACAACAACCTCAACATTGAAAAACAACAACAACCTCAACATTGAAAAACACCAACAAATTCAACAACAACCTCAACATTGAAAAACAACAACAACCTCAACATTGAAAAACACCAACAAATTCAACAACAACCTCAACATTGAAAAACACCCACAAATTCAACAACAACCTCAGCATTGAAAAACAACAACAACCTCAACATTGAGAAACACCAACAAATTCAACAACAACCTCAACATTGAAAAACAACAATAACCTCAACATTGAAAAACACCAACAAATTCAACAACAACTTCAACATTGAAAAACACAAACAAATTCAACAACAACCTCAGCATTGAAAAACAACAACAACCTCAACGTTGAAAAGCACCAACAAATTCAACAACATCCTCAACATTGAAAAACAACAACAATCTCAACATTGAAAAACACCAACAAATTCAACCTAAACTTCAACATTGAAAAACAACAGCAAATTCAACAACAACCTCGAAATTGAAAAACACCAACAAATTCAACAACAACTTCAACATTGAAAAACACCAACAAATTCAACAACAACCTCGACATTGAAAAACACCAACAACCTCAAAATTGAAAATACACCAACAAATTCAACAACAACCTCAACATTTAAAAACAACAACAACCTCAACATTGAAAAACACCAACAAATTCAACAACAACCTCAACATTGAAAAACACCAACAAATTCAACAACAACCTCAACATTGAAAACCATCAACAAATTCAACAACAACCTCAACATTGAAAAAAACCAACAAATTCAACAACAACCTCAACATTGAAAAACTCCAACAAATTCAACAACAACCTCAACATTGAAAAACAACAACAAACTCAACATTGAAAAACACCAACAAATTCAACCTAAACTTCAACATTGAAAAACAACAGCAAATTCAACAACAACCTCGAAATTGAAAAACACCAACAAATTCAACAACAACTTCAACATTGAAAAACACCAACAAATTCAACAACAACCTCGACATTGAAAAACACCAACAACCTCAAAATTGAAAATACACCAACAAATTCAACAACAACCTCAACATTTAAAAACAACAACAACCTCAACATTGAAAAACACCAACAAATTCAACAACAACCTCAACATTGAAAAACACCAACAAATTCAACAACAACCTCAACATTGAAAACCATCAACAAATTCAACAACAACCTCAACATTGAAAAAAAACCAACAAATTCAACAACAACCTCAACATTGAAAAACTCCAACAAATTCAACAACAACCTCAACATTGAAAAACAACAACAAACTCAACATTGAAAAACACCAACAAATTCAACAACAACCTCAACATTGAAAAACAACAACAACCTCAACATTGAAAAACACCAACAGATTCAACAATAACCTCAACATTGAAAAAGAACAACAACCTGAACATTGAAAAACACCAACAAATTCAACAACAACCTCAACATTGAAAAACACCAACAAATTCAACAACAAACTCAAAATTGAAAAACAACAACAACCTCAACATTGAAAAACACCTACAAATTCAACAACAACCTTAACATTGAAAAACACCAACAACCTCAAAATTGAAAAAACACCAACAAATTCAACAAGAACCTCAACATTTATAAACAACAACAACCTCAACATTGAAAAACACCAACAAATTCAACAACAACCTCAACATTGAAAAACACCAACAAATTCAACAACAACCTCAACATTGAAAAACACCAACAAACTCAACAACAACCTCAACATTGAAAAACAACAACAACCTCAACATTGAAAAACACTTCCAAATTCAACAACAAACTCAACATTGAAAAACAACAACAACCTCAACATTGAAAAACACCAACAAATTCAACAACAACCTCACCATTGAAAAACAACAACAAACTCAACATTGAAAAACACCAACAAATTCAACAACAACCTCAACATTGAAAAACAACAACAACCTCAACATTGAAAAACACCAACAAATTCAACAATAACCACAACATTGAAAAACAACAACAACCTCAACATTGAAAAACACCAACAAATTCAACAACAACCTCAACATTGAAAAACAACAACAAATTCAACAACAACCTCAACATTGAAAAACAACAACAACCTCAACATTGAAAAACACCAACAAATTCAACAACAACCTCAACATTGAAAAACAACAACAACCTCAACATTGAAAAACACCAACAAATTCAACAACAACGTCAACATTGAAAAACACCCACAAATTCAACAACAACCTCAGCATTGAAAAACAACAACAACCTCAACATTGAGAAACACCAACAAATTCAACAACAACCTCAACATTGAAAAACAACAACAACCTCAACATTGAAAAACACCAACAAATTCAACAACAACTTCAACATTGAAAAACACCAACAAATTCAACAACAACCTCGAAATTGAAAAACACCAACAAATTCAACAACAACCTCAACATTGAAAAACAACAACAACCTCAACATTGAAAAACACCAACAAATTCAACAACAACCTCAACATTTAAAACAACAACAACCTCAACATTGAAAAACACCAACAAATTCAACAACAACCTCAACATTTAAAAACACCAACAAATTCAACAACAACCTCAACATTGAAAAACAACAACAATCTCAACTTTGAAAACCCCAACAAATTCAACAACAAACTCAACATTGAAAAACAGCAAAAACCTCAACATTGAAAAACACCAACAAATTCAACAACAACCTCAACATTGAAAAACACCAACAAATTCAATAACAACCTCAACATTGAAAAACACCAACAAATTCAACAACAAACTCAACATTGAAAAACACCAACAAATTCAACAACAACCTCAACATTGAAAAACAGCAACAATCTCAACATTGAAGAACACCAACAAATTCAACAACAACCTCAACATTGAAAAACACCAACAAATTCAACAACAACCTCAACATTGAAAAACAACAACAACCTCAACATTGAAAAACACCAACAAATTCAACAACAACCTCAACATTGAAAAACACCAACATATTCAACAACAACCTCAACATTGAAAAACAACAACAACCTCAACATTGAAAAACACCAACAAATTCAACAACAACCTCAACATTGAAAAACAACAACAACCTCAACATTGAAAAACACCAACAAATTCAACAAAAACCTCAACATTGAAAAACAACAACAAACTCAACATTGAAAAACACCAACAAATTCAACAACAACCTCAACATTGAAAAACAACAACAACCTCAACATTGAAAAACACCAACAAATTCAACAACAACCTCAACATTGAAAAACACGAACAAATTCAACAACAACCTCAACATTGAAAAACAACAACAACCTCAACTTTGAAAAACACCAACAAATTCAACAACAACCTCAACATTGAAAAACACCAACAAATTCAACAACAACCTCAACATTGAAAACACCAACAAATTCAACAACGACCTCAACATTTAAAAACGCCAACAAATTCAACAACAACCTCAACATTGAAAAACAACAACCTGAACATTGAAAAACACCAACAAATTCAACAAAAAATTCAACATTGAAAAACACCAACAAATTCAACAACAACCTCAACTTTGAAAAACAACGACAACCTCATCATGGAAAAACACCAACAAATTCAACAACAACCTCAACATTGAAAAACAACAACATCCTCAAAATTGAAAAACACCAACAAATTCAACAACAACCTCAACATTGAAAAACAACAACAACATCAACATTGAAAAACACCAACAAATTCAACAACAACCTCAACATTGAAAAACACAAACAAATTCAACAACAACCTCAGCATTGAAAAACAACAACAACCTCAACGTTGAAAAGCACCAACAAATTCAACAACATCCTCAACATTGAAAAACAACAACAATCTCAACATTGAAAAACACCAACAAATTCAACATAAACTTCAACATTGAAAAACACCAACAAATTCAACAACAACCTCGAAATTCAAAAACACCAACATATTCAACAACAACTTCAACATTGAAAAACACCAACAAATTCAACAACAACCTCGACATTGAAAAACACCAACAACCTCAAAATTGAAAAAACACCAACAAATTCAACAACAACCTCAACATTTTAAAACAACAACAACCTCAACATTGAAAAACACCAACAAATTCAACAACAACCTCAACATTGAAAAACACCAACAAATTCAACAACAACCTCAACATTGAAAACCACCAACAAATTCAACAACAACCTCAACATTGAAAAACACCAACAAATTCAACAACAACCTCAACATTGAAAAACAACAACAACCTCAACTTTGAAAAACTCCAACAAATTCAACAACAACCTCAAAATTGAAAAACAACAGCAAACTCAACATTGAAAAACACCAACAAATTCAACAACAACCTCAACATTGAAAAACAACAACAACCTCAACATTGAACAACACCAACAAATTCAACAACAACCTCAACATTGAAAAACAACAACAACATCAACATTGAAAAACACCAACAAATTCAACAACAACCTCAACATTGAAAAACACAAACAAATTCAACAACAACCTCAGCATTGAAAAACAACAACAACCTCAACGTTGAAAAGCACCAACAAATTCAACAACATCCTCAACATTGAAAAACAACAACAATCTCAACATTGAAAAACACCAACAAATTCAACATAAACTTCAACATTGAAAAACAACAGCAAATTCAACAACAACCTCGAAATTGAAAAACACCAACAAATTCAACAACAACTTCAACATTGAAAAACACCAACAAATTCAACAACAACCTCGACATTGAAAAACACCAACAACCTCAAAATTGAAAAAACACCAACAAATTCAACAACAACCTCAATATTTAAAAACAACAACAACCTCAACATTGAAAAACACCAACAAATTCAACAACAACCTCAACATTGAAAAACACCAACAAATTCAACAACAACCTCAACATTGAAAACCATCAACAAATTCAACAACAACCTCAACATTGAAAAACACCAACAAATTCAACAACAACCTCAACATTGAAAAACAACAACAACCTCAACATTGAAAAACTCCAACAAATTCAACAACAACCTCAACATTGAAAAACAACAACAAACTCAACATTGAAAAACACCAACAAATTCAACAACAACCTCAACATTGAAAAACAACAACAACCTCAACATTGAAAAACACCAACAGATTCAACAATAACCTCAACATTGAAAAAGAACAACAACCTGAACATTGAAAATCGCCAACAAATTCAACAACAACCTCAACATTGAAAAACACCAACAAATTCAACAACAAACTCCAAATTGAAAAACAACAACAACCTCAACATTGAAAAACACCTACAAATTCAACAACAACCTGAACATTGAAAAACACCAACAACCTCAAAATTGAAAAAACACCAACAAATTCAACAAGAACCTCAACATTTAAAAACAACAACAACCTCAACATTGAAAAACACCAACAAATTCAACAACAACCTCAACATTGAAAAACACCAACAAATTCAACAACAACCTCAACATTGAAAAACACCAACAAACTCAACAACAACCTCAACATTGAAAAACAACAACAACCTCAACATTGAAAAACACCAACAAATTCAACAACAACCTCAACATTGAAAAACACCAACAAATTCAACAACAAACTCAAGATTGAAAAACACCAACAAATTCAACAACCTCAACATTGAAAAACAACAACAACCTCAACATTGAAAAACACCAACAAATTGAACAACAACCTCAACATTGAAAAACACCAACAAATTCAACAACAACCTCAACATTGAAAAACAACAACAACCTCAACATTGAAAAACACCACCAAATTCAACAACAACCTCAACATTGAAAAACAACAACAACCTCAACATTGAAAAACACCAACAAATTCAACAACAACCTCACCATTGAAAAACAACAACAAACTCAACATTGAAAAACACCAACAAATTCAACAACAACCTCAACATTGAAAAACACCAACAAATTCAACAATAACCTCAACATTGAAAAACAACAACAACCTCAACATTGAAAAACACCAACAAATTCAACAACAACCTCACCATTGAAAAACAACAACAAACTCAACATTGAAAAACACCAACAAATTCAACAACAACCTCAACATTGAAAAACACCAACAAATTCAACAATAACCTCAACATTGAAAAACAACAACAACCTCAACATTGAAAAACACCACCAAATTCAACAACAACCTCAACATTGAAAAACAACAACAACCTCAACATTGAAAAACACCAACAAATTCAACAACAACCTCACCATTGAAAAACAACAACAAACTCAACATTGAAAAACACCAACAAATTCAACAACAACCTCAACATTGAAAAACACCAACAAATTCAACAATAACCTCAACATTGAAAAACAACAACAACCTCAACATTGAAAAACACCAACAAATTCAACAACAACCTCAACATTGAAAAACACCAACAAATTCAACAACAACCTCAACATTGAAAAACAACAACAACCTCAACATTGAAAAACACCAACAAATTCAACAACAACCTCAACATTGAAAAACAACAACAACCTCAACATTGAAAAACACCAACAAATTCAACAACAACCTCAACATTGAAAAACACCCACAAATTCAACAACAACCTCAGCATTGAAAAACAACAACAACCTCAACATTGAGAAACACCAACAAATTCAACAACAACCTCAACATTGAAAAACAACAACAACCTCAACATTGAAAAACACCAACAAATTCAACAACAACTTCAACATTGAAAAACACCAACAAATTCAACAACAACCTCGAAATTGAAAAACACCAACAAATTCAACAACAACCTCAACATTGAAAAACACAAACAAATTCAACAACAACCTCAGCATTGAAAAACAACAACAACCTCAACGTTGAAAAGCACCAACAAATTCAACAACATCCTCAACATTGAAAAACAACAACAATCTCAACATTGAAAAACACCAACAAATTCAAAATAAACTTCAACATTGAAAAACAACAGCAAATTCAACAACAACCTCGAAATTGAAAAACACCAACAAATTCAACAACAACTTCAACATTGAAAAACACCAACAAATTCAACAACAACCTCGACATTGAAAAACACCAACAACCTCAAAATTGAAAAAACACCAACAAATTCAACAACAACCTCAACATTTAAAAACAACAACAACCTCAACATTGAAAAACACCAACAAATTCAACAACAACCTCAACATTGAAAAACACCAACAAATTCAACAACAACCTCAACATTGAAAACCATCAACAAATTCAACAACAACCTCAACATTGAAAAACACCAACAAATTCAACAACAACCTCAACATTGAAAAACAACAACAACCTCAACATTGAAAAACTCCAACAAATTCAACAACAACCTCAACATTGAAAAACAACAACAAACTCAACATTGAAAAACACCAACAAATTCAACAACAACCTCAACATTGAAAAACAACAACAACCTCAACATTGAAAAACACCAACAGATTCAACAATAACCTCAACATTGAAAAAGAACAACGACCTGAACATTGAAAAACACCAACAAATTCAACAACAACCTCAACATTGAAAAACACCAACAAATTCAACAACAAACTCAAAATTGAAAAACAACAACAACCTCAACATTGAAAAACACCTACAAATTCAACAACAACCTTAACATTGAAAAACACCAACAACCTCAAAATTGAAAAAACACCAACAAATTCAACAAGAACCTCAACATTTAAAAACAACAACAACCTCAACAACAACCTCAACATTGAAAAACAACAACAACCTCAACATTGAAAAACACCAACAAATTCAACAACAACCTCAACATTGAAACACACCAAGAAATTCAACAACAAACTCAAGATTGAAAAACACCAACAAATTCAACAACCTCAACATTGAAAAACAACAACAACCTCAACATTGAAAAACACCAACAAATTGAACAACAACCTCAACATTGAAAAACACCAACAAATTCAACAACAACCTCAACATTGAAAAACAACAACAACCTCAACAGTGAAAAACACCACCAAATTCAACAACAAACTCAACATTGAAAAACAACAACAACCTCAACATTGAAAAACACCAACAAATTCAACAACAACCTCACCATTGAAAAACAACAACAAACTCAACATTGAAAAACACCAAAAAAATTGAACAACAACCTCAACATTGAAAAACACCAACAAATTCAACAACAACCTCAACATTGAAAAACAACAACAACCTCAACATTGAAAAACACCACCAAATTCAACAACAACCTCAACATTGAAAAACAACAACAACCTCAACATTGAAAAACACCAACAAATTCAACAACAACCTCACCATTGAAAAACAACAACAAACTCAACATTGAAAAACACCAACAAATTCAACAACAACCTCAACATTGAAAAACAACAACAACCTCAACATTGAAAAACACCAACAAATTCAACAATAACCTCAACATTGAAAAACAACAACAACCTCAACATTGAAAAACACCAACAAATTCAACAACAACCTCAACATTGAAAAACACCAACAAATTCAACACCAACCTCAACATTGAAAAACAACAACAACCTCAACATTGAAAAACACCAACAAATTCAACAACAACCTCAACATTGAAAAACAACAACAACCTCAACATTGAAAAACACCAACAAATTCAACAACAACCTCAACATTGAAAAACACCCACAAATTCAACAACAACCTCAGCATTGAAAAACAACAACAACCTCAACATTGAGAAACACCAACAAATTCAACAACAACCTCAACATTGAAAAACAACAACAACCTCAACATTGAAAAACACCAACAAATTCAACAACAACTTCAACATTGAAAAACACCAACAAATTCAACAACAACCTCGAAATTGAAAAACACCAACAAATTCAACAACAACCTCAACATTGAAAAACACAAACAAACTCAACAACAACCTCAGCATTGAAAAACAACAACAACCTCAACGTTGAAAAGCACCAACAAATTCAACAACATCCTCAACATTGAAAAACAGCAACAATCTCAACATTGAAAAACACCAACAAATTCAACATAAACTTCAACATTGAAAAACAACAGCAAATTCAACAACAACCTCGAAATTGAAAAACACCAACAAATTCAACAACAACTTCAACATTGAAAAACACCAACAAATTCAACAACAACCTCGACATTGAAAAACACCAACAACCTCAAAATTGAAAAAACACCAACAAATTCAACAACAACCTCAACATTTAAAAACAACAACAACCTCAACATTGAAAAACACCAACAAATTCAACAACAACCTCAACATTGAAAAACACCAACAAATTCAACAACAACCTCAACATTGAAAACCATCAACAAATTCAACAACAACCTCAACATTGAAAAACACCAACAAATTCAACAACAACCTCAACATTGAAAAACAACAACAACCTCAACATTGAAAAACTCCAACAAATTCAACAACAACCTCAACATTGAAAAACAACAACAAACTCAACATTGAAAAACACCAACAAATTCAACAACAACCTCAACATTGAAAAACAACAACAACCTCAACATTGAAAAACACCAACAGATTCAACAATAACCTCAACATTGAAAAAGAACAACAACCTGAACATTGAAAAACACCAGCAAATTCAACAACAACCTCAACATTGAAAAACACCAACAAATTCAACAACAAACTCAAAATTGAAAAACAACAACAACCTCAACATTGAAAAACACCTACAAATTCAACAACAACCTTAACATTGAAAAACACCAACAACCTCAAAATTGAAAAAACACCAACAAATTCAACAAGAACCTCAACATTTAAAAACAACAACAACCTCAACAACAACCTCAACATTGAAAAACAACAACAACCTCAACATTGAAAAACACCAACAAATTCAACAACAACCTCAACATTGAAACACACCAACAAATTCAACAACAAACTCAAGATTGAAAAACACCAACAAATTCAACAACCTCAACATTGAAAAACAACAACAACCTCAACATTGAAAAACACCAACAAATTGAACAACAACCTCAACATTGAAAAACACCAACAAATTCAACAACAACCTCAACATTGAAAAACAACAACAACCTCAACAGTGAAAAACACCACCAAATTCAACAACAAACTCAACATTGAAAAACAACAACAACCTCAACATTGAAAAACACCAACAAATTCAACAACAACCTCACCATTGAAAAACAACAACAAACTCAACATTGAAAAACACCAACAAATTGAACAACAACCTCAACATTGAAAAACACCAACAAATTCAACAACAACCTAAACATTGAAAAACAACAACAACCTCAACATTGAAAAACACCACCAAATTCAACAACAACCTCAACATTGAAAAACAACAACAACCTCAACATTGAAAAACACCAACAAATTCAACAACAACCTCACCATTGAAAAACAACAACAAACTCAACATTGAAAAACACCAACAAATTCAACAACAACCTCAACATTGAAAAACAACAACAACCTCAACATTGAAAAACACCAACAAATTCAACAATAACCTCAACATTGAAAAACAACAACAACCTCAACATTGAAAAACACCAACAAATTCAACAACAACCTCAACATTGAAAAACACCAACAAATTCAACAACAACCTCAACATTGAAAAACAACAACAACCTCAACATTGAAAAACACCAACAAATTCAACAACAACCTCAACATTGAAAAACAACAACAACCTCAACATTGAAAAACACCAACAAATTCAACAACAACCTCAACATTGAAAAACACCCACAAATTCAACAACAACCTCAGCATTGAAAAACAACAACAACCTCAACATTGAGAAACACCAACAAATTCAACAACAACCTCAACATTGAAAAACAACAACAACCTCAACATTGAAAAACACCAACAAATTCAACAACAACTTCAACATTGAAAAACACCAACAAATTCAACAACAACCTCGAAATTGAAAAACACCAACAAATTCAACAACAACCTCAACATTGAAAAACACAAACAAATTCAACAACAACCTCAGCATTGAAAAACAACAACAACCTCAATGTTGAAAAGCACCAACAAATTCAACAACATCCTCAACATTGAAAAACAACAACAATCTCAACATTGAAAAACACCAACAAATTCAACATAAACTTCAACATTGAAAAACAACAGCAAATTCAACAACAACCTCGAAATTGAAAAACACCAACAAATTCAACAACAACTTCAACATTGAAAAACACCAACAAATTCAACAACAACCTCGACATTGAAAAACACCAACAACCTCAAAATTGAAAGAACACCAACAAATTCAACAACAACCTCAACATTTAAAAACAACAACAACCTCAACATTGAAAAACACCAACAAATTCAACAACAACCTCAACATTGAAAAACACCAACAAATTCAACAACAACCTCAACATTGAAAACCATCAACAAATTCAACAACAACCTCAACATTGAAAAACACCAACAAATTCAACAACAACCTCAACATTGAAAAACAACAACAACCTCAACATTGAAAAACTCCAACAAATTCAACAACAACCTCAACATTGAAAAACAACAACAAACTCAACATTGAAAAACACCAACAAATTCAACAACAAACTCAAAATTGAAAAACAACAACAACCTCAACATTGAAAAACACCTACAAATTCAACAACAACCTTAACATTGAAAAACACCAACAACCTCAAAATTGAAAAAACACCAACAAATTCAACAAGAACCTCAACATTTATAAACAACAACAACCTCAACATTGAAAAACACCAACAAATTCAACAACAACCTCAACATTGAAAAACACCAACAAATTCAACAACAACCTCAACATTGAAAAACACCAACAAACTCAACAACAACCTCAACATTGAAAAACAACAACAACCTCAACATTGAAAAACACCAACAAATTCAACAACAACCTCAACATTGAAAAACACCAACAAATTCAACAACAAACTCAAGATTGAAAAACACCAACAAATTCAACAACCTCAACATTGAAAAACACCAACAACCTCAACATTGAAAAACACCAACAAATTGAACAACAACCTCAACATTGAAAAACACCAACAAATTCAACAACAACCTCAACATTGAAAAACAACAACAACCTCAACAGTGAAAAACACCACCAAATTCAACAACAAACTCAACATTGAAAAACAACAACAACCTCAACATTGAAAAACACCAACAAATTCAACAACAACCTCACCATTGAAAAACAACAACAAACTCAACATTGAAAAACACCAACAAATTCAACAACAACCTCAACATTGAAAAACAACAACAACCTCAACATTGAAAAACACCAACAAATTCAACAATAACCTCAACATTGAAAAAGAACAACAACCTGAACATTGAAAAACACCAACAAATTCAACAACAACCTCAACATTGAAAAACACCAACAAATTCAACAACAACCTCAACATTGAAAAACAACAACAACCTCAACATTGCAAAACACCAACAAATTCAACAACAACCTCAACATTGAAAAACAACAACAACCTCAACATTGAAAAACACCAACAAATTCAACAACAACCTCAACATTGAAAAACACCCACAAATTCAACAACAACCTCAGCATTGAAAAACAACAACAACCTCAACATTGAGAAACACCAACAAATTCAACAACAACCTCAACATTGAAAAACAACAACAACCTCAACATTGAAAAACACCAACAAATTCAACAACAACTTCAACATTGAAAAACACCAACAAATTCAACAACAACCTCGAAATTGAAAAACACCAACAAATTCAACAACAACCTCAACATTGAAAAACAGCAACAACCTCAACATTGAAAAACACCAACAAATTCAACAACAACCACAACATTTTAAACAACAACAACCTCAACATTGAAAAACACCAACAAATTCAACAACAACCTCAACATTTAAAAACACCAACAAATTCAACAACATCCTCAACATTGAAAAACAACAACAATCTCAACATTGAAAAACACCAACAAATTCAACAACAAACTCAACATTGAAAAACAGCAAAAATCTCAACATTGAAAAACACCAACAAATTCAACAACAACCTCAACATTGAAAAACACCAACAAATTCAATAACAACCTCAACATTGAAAAACACCAACAAATTCAACAACAAACTCAACATTGAAAAACACCAACAAATTCAACAACAACCTCAACATTGAAAAACAGCAACAATCTCAACATTGAAAAACACCAACAAATTCAACAACAACCTCAACATTGAAAAACACCAACAAATTCAACAACAACCTCAACATTGAAAAACAACAACAAACTCAACATTGAAAAACACCAACAAATTCAACAACAACCTCAACATTGAAAAACACCAACATATTCAACAACAACCTCAACATTGAAAAACAACAACAACCTCAACATTGAAAAACACCAACAAATTCAACAACAACCTCAACATTGAAAAACAACAACAACCTCAACATTGAAAAACACCAACAAATTCAACAAAAAGCTCAACATTGAAAAACAACAACAAACTCAACATTGAAAAACACCAACAAATTCAACAACAACCTCAACATTGAAAAACAACAACAACCTCAACATTGAAAAACACCAACAAATTCAACAACAACCTCAACATTGAAAAACAGCAACAACCTACACATTGAAAAACACGAACAAATTCAACAACAACCTCAACTTTGAAAAACAACAACAACCTCAACTTTGAAAAACACCAACAAATTCAACAACAACCTCAACATTGAAAAACACCAACAAATTCAACAACAACCTCAACATTGAAAACACCAACAAATTCAACAACAACCTCAACATTTAAAAACGCCAACAAATTCAACAACAACCTCAACATTGAAAAACAACAACCTCAACATTGAAAAACACCAACAAATTCAACAAAAAATTCAACATTGAAAAACAACGACAACCTCATCATGGAAAAACACCAACAAATTCAACAACAACCTCAACATTGAAAAACAACAACATCCTCAAAATTGAAAAACACCAAAAAATTCAACAACAACCACAACATTTAAAAACAACAACAACCTCAACATTGAAAAACACCAACAAATTCAACAACAACCTCAACATTGAAAAACACCAACAAATTCAACAACAACCTCAACATTGAAAAACACCAACAAACTCAACATTGAAAAACACCAACAAATTCAACAACAACCTCAACATTGAAAAACAACAACAACCTCAACATTGAAAAACACCAACAAATTCAACAACAACCTCAACATTGAAAAACAGCAACAACCTACACATTGAAAAACACGAACAAATTCAACAACAACCTCAACTTTGAAAAACAACAACAACCTCAACTTTGAAAAACACCAACAAATTCAACAACAACCTCAACATTGAAAAACACCAACAAATTCAACAACAACCTCAACATTGAAAACACCAACAAATTCAACAACAACCTCAACATTTAAAAACGCCAACAAATTCAACAACAACCTCAACATTGAAAAACAACAACCTCAACATTGAAAAACACCAACAAATTCAACAAAAAATTCAACATTGAAAAACAACGACAACCTCATCATGGAAAAACACCAACAAATTCAACAACAACCTCAACATTGAAAAACAACAACATCCTCAAAATTGAAAAACACCAAAAAATTCAACAACAACCACAACATTTAAAAACAACAACAACCTCAACATTGAAAAACACCAACAAATTCAACAACAACCTCAACATTGAAAAACACCAACAAATTCAACAACAACCTCAACATTGAAAAACACCAACAAACTCAACAACAAACTCAACATTGAAAAACAACAACAACCTCAACATTGAAAAACACCAACAAATTCAACAACAACCTCAACATTGAAAAACACCAACAAATTCAACAACAACCTCAACATTGAAAAACACCAACAACCTCAACATTGAAAAACACCAACAAATTCAACAACAACCTCAACTTTGAAAAACAACAACAACCTCAACATTGAAAAACACCAACAAATTCAACAACAACCTCAACATTGAAAAACAACAACAAACTCAACATTGAAAAACACCAACAAATTCAACAACCTCAACATTGAAAAACAACAACAACCTCAACATTGAAAAACACCAACAAATTCAACAACAACTTCAACATTGAAAAACACCTACAAATTCACCAACAACCTCAACATTGAAAAACAACAACAACCTCAACATTGAACAACACCAACAAATTCAACAACAACCTCAACATTGAAAAACAACAACAACATCAACATTGAAAAACACCAACAAATTCAACAACAACCTCAACATGGAAAAACACAAACAAATTCAACAACAACCTCAGCATTGAAAAACAACAACAACCTCAACGTTGAAAAGCACCAACAAATTCAACAACAACCTCAACATTGAAAAACAACAACAATCTCAACATTGAAAAACACCAACAAATTCAACAAAAACTTCAACATTGAAAAACACCAACAAATTCAACAACAACCTCGAAATTGAAAAACACCAACAAATTCAACAACAACTTCAACATTGAAAAACACCAACAAATTCAACAACAACCTCGAAATTGAAAAACACCATCAAATTCAACAACAACCTCAACATTGAAAAACACCAACAACCTCAAAATTGAAAAAACACCAACAAATTCAACAACAACCTCAACATTTAAAAACAACAACAACCTCAACATTGAAAAACACCAACAAATTCAACAACAACCTCAACATTGAAAAACAACAACAAAATCAACAACAACCTCAACATTGAAAACCACCAACAAATTCAACAACAACCTCAACATTGAAAAACACCAACAAATTCAACAACAACCTCAACATTGAAAAACAACAACAACCTCAAAATTGAAAAACACCAACAAATTCAACAACAACCTCAACATTGAAAAACAACAACAAACTCAACATTGAAAAACACCAACAAATTCAACAACAACCTCAACATTGAAAAACAAACACAACCTCAACATTGAAAAACACCAACAGATTCAACAATAACCTCAACATTGAAAAAGAACAACAACCTGAACATTGAAAAACACCAACAAATTCAACAACAACCTCAACATTGAAAAACACCAACAAATTCAACAACAACCTCAAAATTGAAAAACAACAACAACCTCAACATTGAAAAACACCTACAAATTCAACAACAACCTCAACATTGAAAAACACCAACAACCTCAAAATTGAAAAAACACCAACAAATTCAACAACAACCTCAACATTTAAAAACAACAACAACCTCAACATTGAAAAACACCAACAAATTCAACAACAACCTCAACATTGAAAAACACCAACAAATTCAACAACAACCTCAACATTGAAAAACACCAACAAACTCAACAACAACCTCAACATTGAAAAACAACAACAACCTCAACATTGAAAAACACCAACAAATTCAACAACAACCTCAACATTGAAAAACACCAACAAATTCAACAACAAACTAAAGATTGAAAAACACCAACAAATTCAACAACCTCAACATTGAAAAACAACAACAACCTCAACATTGAAAAACACCAACAAATTGAACAACAACCTCAACATTGAAAAACACCAACAAATTCAACAACAAACTCAACATTGAAAAACAACAACAACCTCAACATTGAAAAACACCAACAAATTCAACAACAACCTCAACATTGAAAAACAACAACAACCTCAACATTGAAAAACACCAACAAATTCAACAATAACCTCAACATTGAAAAACAACAACAACCTCAACATTGAAAAACACCAAGAAATTCAACAACAACCTCAACATTGAAAAACACCAACAAATTCAACAACAACCTCAACATTGAAAAACAACAACAACCTCAACATTGAAAAAGACCAACAAATTCAACAACAACCTCAACATTGAAAAACAACAACAACCTCAACATTGAAAAAGACCAACAAATTCAACAACAACCTCAACATTGAAAAACACCAACAAATTCAACAACAACCTCAACATTGAAAAACAACAACAACCTCAACATTGCAAAACACCAACAAATTCAACAACAACCTCAACATTGAAAAACAACAACAACCTCAACATTGAAAAACACCAACAAATTCAACAACAACCTCAACATTGAAAAACACCCACAAATTCAACAACAACCTCAGCATTGAAAAACAACAACAACCTCAACATTGAGAAACACCAACAAATTCAACAACAACCTCAACATTGAAAAACAACAACAACCTCAACATTGAAAAACACCAACAAATTCAACAACAACTTCAACATTGAAAAACACCAACAAATTCAACAACAACCTCGAAATTGAAAAACACCAACAAATTCAACAACAACCTCAACATTGAAAAACAGCAACAACCTCAACATTGAAAAACACCAACAAATTCAACAACAACCACAACATTTTAAACAACAACAACCTCAACATTGAAAAACACCAACAAATTCAACAACAACCTCAACATTTAAAAACACCAACAAATTCAACAACATCCTCAACATTGAAAAACAACAACAATCTCAACATTGAAAAACACCAACAAATTCAACAACAAACTCAACATTGAAAAACAGCAAAAATCTCAACATTGAAAAACACCAACAAATTCAACAACAACCTCAACATTGAAAAACACCAACAAATTCAATAACAACCTCAACATTGAAAAACACCAACAAATTCAACAACAAACTCAACATTGAAAAACACCAACAAATTCAACAACAACCTCAACATTGAAAAACAGCAACAATCTCAACATTGAAAAACACCAACAAATTCAACAACAACCTCAACATTGAAAAACACCAACAAATTCAACAACAACCTCAACATTGAAAAACAACAACAACCTCAACATTGAAAAACACCAACAAATTCAACAACAACCTCAACATTGAAAAACACCAACATATTCAACAACAACCTCAACATTGAAAAACAACAACAACCTCAACATTGAAAAACACCAACAAATTCAACAACAACCTCAACATTGAAAAACAACAACAACCTCAACATTGAAAAACACCAACAAATTCAAAACAAAACCTCAACATTGAAAAACAACAACAAACTCAACATTGAAAAACACCAACAAATTCAACAACAACCTCAACATTGAAAAACAACAACAACCTCAACATTGAAAAACACCAACAAATTCAACAACAACCTCAACATTGAAAAACACCAACAAATTCAACAACAACCTCAACATTGAAAAACAGCAACAACCTACACATTGAAAAACACGAACAAATTCAACAACAACCTCAACTTTGAAAAACAACAACAACCTCAACTTTGAAAAACACCAACAAATTCAACAACAACCTCAACATTGAAAAACACCAACAAATTCAACAACAACCTCAACATTGAAAACACCAACAAATTCAACAACAACCTCAACATTTAAAAACGCCAACAAATTCAACAACAACCTCAACATTGAAAAACAACAACCTCAACATTGAAAAACACCAACAAATTCAACAAAAAATTCAACATTGAAAAACAACGACAACCTCATCATGGAAAAACACCAACAAATTCAACAACAACCTCAACATTGAAAAACAACAACATTCTCAAAATTGAAAAACACCAAAAAATTCAACAACAACCACAACATTTAAAAACAACAACAACCTCAACATTGAAAAACACCAACAAATTCAACAACAACCTCAACATTGAAAAACACCAACAAATTCAACAACAACCTCAACATTGAAAAACACCAACAAACTCAACAACAAACTCAACATTGAAAAAAAACAACAACCTCAACATTGAAAAACACCAACAAATTCAACAACAACCTCAACATTGAAAAACACAAACAAATTCAACAACAACCTCAACATTGAAAAACACCAACAACCTCAACATTGAAAAACACCAACAAATTCAACAACAACCTCAACTTTGAAAAACAACAACAACCTCAACATTGAAAAACACCAACAAATTCAACAACAACCTCAACATTGAAAAACAACAACAAACTCAACATTGAAAAACACCAACAAATTCAACAACCTCAACATTGAAAAACAACAACAACCTCAACATTGAAAAACACCAACAAATTCAACAACAACTTCAACATTGAAAAACACCTACAAATTCAACAACAACCTCAACATTGAAAAACAACAACCTCAACATTGAACAACACCAACAAATTCAACAACAACCTCAACATTGAAAAACAACAACAACATCAACATTGAAAAACACCAACAAATTCAACAACAACCTCAACATGGAAAAACACAAACAAATTCAACAACAACCTCAGCATTGAAAAACAACAACAACCTCAACGTTGAAAAGCACCAACAAATTCAACAACAACCTCAACATTGAAAAACAACAACAATCTCAACATTGAAAAACACCAACAAATTCAACAAAAACTTCAACATTGAAAAACACCAACAAATTCAACAACAACCTCGAAATTGAAAAACACCAACAAATTCAACAACAACTTCAACATTGAAAAACACCAACAAATTCAACAACAACCTCGAAATTGAAAAACACCATCAAATTCAACAACAACCTCAACATTGAAAAACACCAACAACCTCAAAATTGAAAAAACACCAACAAATTCAACAACAACCTCAACATTTAAAAACAACAACAACCTCAACATTGAAAAACACCAACAAATTCAACAACAACCTCAACATTGAAAAACAACAACAAAATCAACAACAACCTCAACATTGAAAACCACCAACAAATTCAACAACAACCTCAACATTGAAAAACACCAACAAATTCAACAACAACCTCAACATTGAAAAACAACAACAACCTCAAAATTGAAAAACACCAACAAATTCAACAACAACCTCAACATTGAAAAACAACAACAAACTCAACATTGAAAAACACCAACAAATTCAACAACAACCTCAACATTGAAAAACAACAACAACCTCAACATTGAAAAACACCAACAGATTCAACAATAACCTCAACATTGAAAAAGAACAACAACCTGAACATTGAAAAACACCAACAAATTCAACAACAACCTCAACATTGAAAAACACCAACAAATTCAACAACAACCTCAAAATTGAAAAACAACAACAACCTCAACATTGAAAAACACCTACAAATTCAACAACAACCTCAACATTGAAAAACACCAACAACCTCAAAATTGAAAAAACACCAACAAATTCAACAACAACCTCAACATTTAAAAACAACAACAACCTCAACATTGAAAAACACCAACAAATTCAACAACAACCTCAACATTGTAAAACACCAACAAATTCAACAACAACCTCAATATTGAAAAACACCAACAAACTCAACAACAACCTCAACATTGAAAAACAACAACAACCTCAACATTGAAAAACACCAACAAATTCAACAACAACCTCAACATTGAAAAACACCAACAAATTCAACAACAAACTAAAGATTGAAAAACACCAACAAATTCAACAACCTCAACATTGAAAAACAACAACAACCTCAACATTGAAAAACACCAACAAATTGAACAACAACCTCAACATTGAAAAACACCAACAAATTCAACAACAAACTCAACATTGAAAAACAACAACAACCTCAACATTGAAAAACACCAACAAATTCAACAACAACCTCAACATTGAAAAACAACAACAACCTCAACATTGAAAAACACCAACAAATTCAACAATAACCTCAACATTGAAAAACAACAACAACCTCAACATTGAAAAACACCAACAAATTCAACAACAACCTCAACATTGAAAAACACCAACAAATTCAACAACAACCTCAACATTGAAAAACAACAACAACTTCAACATTGAAAAACACCAACAAATTCAACAACAACCTCAACATTGAAAAACAACAACAACCTCAACATTGAAAAAGACCAACAAATTCAACAACAACCTCAACATTGAAAAACACCCACAAATTCAACAACAACCTCAGCATTGAAAAACAACAACAACCTCAACATTGAGAAACACCAACAAATTCAACAACAACCTCAACATTGAAAAACAACAACAACCTCAACATTGAAAAACACCAACAAATTCAACAACAACTTCAACATTGAAAAACACCAACAAATTCAACAACAACCTCGAAATTGAAAAACACCAACAAATTCAACAACAACCTCAACATTGAAAAACAACAACAACCTCAACATTGAAAAACACCAACAAATTCAACAACAACCTCAACATTGAAAAACAACAACAACCTCAACATTGAAAAACACCAACAAATTCAACAACAACCTCAACATTTAAAAACACCAACAAATTCAACAACAACCTCAACATTGAAAAACAACAACAATCTCAACATTGAAAAACACCAACAAATTCAACAACAACCTCAACATTGAAAAACAGGAACAACCTCAACATTGAAAAACACCAACAAATTCAACAGCAACCTCAACATTGAAAAACAACAACAAATTCAATAACAACCTCAACATTGAAAAACACCAACAAATTCAACAACAAACTCAACATTGAAAAACACCAACAAACTCAACATTGAAAAACACCAACAAATTCAACAACAACCTCAACATTGAAAAACAACAACAACATCAACATTGAAAAACACCAACAAATTCAACAACAACCTCAACATTGAAAAACACAAACAAATTCAACAACAACCTCAGCATTGAAAAACAACAACAACCTCAACGTTGAAAGCACCAACAAATTCAACAACAACCTCAACATTGAAAAACAACAACAATCTCAACATTGAAAAACACCAACAAATTCAACAAAAACTTCAACATTGAAAAACACCAACAAATTCAACAACAACCTCGAAATTGAAAAACACCAACAAATTCAACAACAACTTCAACATTGAAAAACACCAACAAATTCAACAACAACCTCGAAATTGAAAAACACCATCAAATTCAACAACAACCTCAACATTGAAAAACAGCAGCAACCTCAAAATTGAAAAAACACCAACAAATTCAACAACAACCTCAACATTTAAAAACAACAACAACCTCAACATTGAAAAACACCAACAAATTCAACAACAACCTCAACATTGAAAAACAACAACAAATTCAACAACAACCTCAACATTGAAAACCACCAACAAATTCAACAACAACCTCAACATTGAAAAACACCAACAAATTCAACAACAACCTCAACATTGAAAAACAACAACAACCTCAAAATTGAAAAACACCAACAAATTCAACAACAACCTCAACATTGAAAAACAACAACAAATTCAACATTGAAAAACACCAACAAATTCAACAACAACCTCAACATTGAAAAACAACAACAACCTCAACATTGAAAAACACCAACAGATTCAACAATAACCTCAACATTGAAAACGAACAACAACCTGAACATTGAAAAACAACAACAAATTCAACAACAACCTCAACATTGAAAAACACCAACAAATTCAACAACAACCTCAAAATTGAAAAACAACAACAACCTCAACATTGAATAACACCTACAAATTCAACAACAACCTTAACATTGAAAAACAGCAACAACCTCAAAATTGAAAAAACACCAACAAATTCAACAACAACCTCAACATTTAAAAACAACAACAACCTCAACATTGAAAAACACCAACAAATTCAACAACAACCTCAACATTGAAAAACACCAACAAATTCAACAACAACCTCAACATTGAAAAACACCAACAAACTCAACAACAACCTCAACACTGAAAAACAACAACAACCTCAACATTGAAAAACACCAACAAATTCAACAACAACCTCAACATTGAAAAACACCAACAAATTCAACAACAAACTCAAGATTGAAAAACACCAACAAATTCAACAACAACCTCAACATTGAAAAACAACAATAACCTCAACATTGAAAAACAACAACAACCTCAACATTGAAAAACACCAACAAATTCAACAACAACCTCAACATTGAAAAACACCAACAAATTCAACAACAACCTCTACATTGAAAAACAACAACAACCTCAACATTGAAAAACACCAACAAATTCAACAACAACTTCAACATTGAAAAACACCAACAAATTCAACAACAACCTAGAAATTGAAAAACACCAACAAATTCAACAACAACCTCAACATTGAAAAACAACAACAACCTCAACATTGAAAAACACCAACAAATTCAACAACAACCTCAACATTGAAAAACAACAACAACCTCAACATTGAAAAACACCAACAAATTCAACAACAACCTCAACATTTAAAAACACCAAAAAATTCAACAACAACCTCAACATTGAAAAACAACAACAATCTCAACATTGAAAAACACCAACAAATTCAACAACAACCTCAACATTGAAAAACAGCAACAACCTCAACATTGAAAAACACCAACAAATTCAACAGCAACCTCAACATTGAAAAACAACAACAAATTCAATAACAACCTCAACATTGAAAAACACCAACAAATTCAACAACAAACTCAACATTGAAAAACACCAACAAATTCAACAACAACCTCAACATTGAAAAACAGCAACAACCTCAACATTGAAAAACACCAACAAATTCAACAACAACCTCAACATTGAAAAACACCAACAAATTCAACAACAACCTCAACATTGAAAAACAACAACAACCTCAACATTGAAAAACACCAACAAATTCAACAACAACCTCAACATTGAAAAGCACCAACAAATTCAACAACAACCTCAACATTGAAAAACAAGAACAACCTCAACATTGAAAAACACCAACAAATTCAACACCAACCTCAACATTGAAAAACAACAACAACCTCAACATTGAAAAACACCAACAAATTCAACAACAACCTCAACATTGAAAAAGAACAACAAACTCAACATTGAAAAACACCAACAAATTCAACAACAACCTCAACATTGAAAAACAACAACAACCTCAACATTGAAAAACAACAACAAATTCAATAACAACCTCAACATTGAAAAACACCAACAAATTCAACAACAAACTCAACATTGAAAAACACCAACAAATTCAACAACAACCTCAACATTGAAAAACAGCAACAACCTCAACATTGAAAAACACCAACAAATTCAACAACAACCTCAACATTGAAAAACACCAACAAATTCAACAACAACCTCAACATTGAAAAACAACAACAAACTCAACATTGAAAAACACCAACAAATTCAACAACAACCTCAACATTGAAAAACACCAACAAATTCAACACCAACCTCAACATTGAAAAACAACAACAACCTCAACATTGAAAAACACCAACAAATTCAACAACAACCTCAACATTGAAAAAGAACAACAAACTCAACATTGAAAAACACCAACAAATTCAACAACAACCTCAACATTGAAAAACAACAACAACCTCAACATTGAAAAACAGCAGCAACCTCAAAATTGAAAAAACACCAACAAATTCAACAACAACCTCAACATTTAAAAACAACAACAACCTCAACATTGAAAAACACCAACAAATTCAACAACAACCTCAACATTGAAAAACAACAACAAATTCAACAACAACCTCAACATTGAAAACCACCAACAAATTCAACAACAACCTCAACATTGAAAAACACCAACAAATTCAACAACAACCTCAACATTGAAAAACAACAACAACCACAAAATTGAAAAACACCAACAAATTCAACAACAACCTCAACATTGAAAAACAACAACAAATTCAACATTGAAAAACACCAACAAATTCAACAACAACCTCAACATTGAAAAACAACAACAACCTCAACATTGAAAAACACCAACAGATTCAACAATAACCGCAACATTGAAAACGAACAACAACCTGAACATTGAAAAACAACAACAAATTCAACAACAACCTCAACATTGAAAAACACCAACAAATTCAACAACAACCTCAAAATTGAAAAACAACAACAACCTCAACATTGAAAAACACCTACAAATTCAACAACAACCTTAACATTGAAAAACAGCAACAACCTCAAAATTGAAAAAACACCAACAAATTCAACAACAACCTCAACATTTAAAAACAACAACAACCTCAACATTGAAAAACACCAACAAATTCAACAACAACCTCAACATTGAAAAACACCAACAAATTCAACAACAACCTCAACATTGAAAAACACCAACAAACTCAACAACAACCTCAACACTGAAAAACAACAACAACCTCAACATTGAAAAACACCAACAAATTCAACAACAACCTCAACATTGAAAAACACCAACAAATTCAACAACAAACTCAAGATTGAAAAACACCAACAAATTCAACAACAACCTCAACATTGAAAAACAACAATAACCTCAACATTGAAAAACAACAACAACCTCAACATTGAAAAACACCAACAAATTCAACAACAACCTCAACATTGAAAAACACCAACAAATTCAACAACAACCTCAACATTGAAAAACAACAACAACCTCAACATTGAAAAACACCAACAAATTCAACAACAACCTCAACTTTGAAAAACAACAACAACCTCAACATTGAAAAAGACCAACAAATTCAACAACAACCTCAACATTGAAAAACACCCACAAATTCAACAACAACCTCAGCATTGAAAAACAACAACAACCTCAACATTGAGAAACACCAACAAATTCAACAACAACCTCTACATTGAAAAACAACAACAACCTCAACATTGAAAAACACCAACAAATTCAACAACAACTTCAACATTGAAAAACACCAACAAATTCAACAACAACCTAGAAATTGAAAAACACCAACAAATTCAACAACAACCTCAACATTGAAAAACAACAACAACCTCAACATTGAAAAACACCAACAAATTCAACAACAACCTCAACATTGAAAAACAACAACAACCTCAACATTGAAAAACACCAACAAATTCAACAACAACCTCAACATTTAAAAACACCAACAAATTCAACAACAACCTCAACATTGAAAAACAACAACAATCTCAACATTGAAAAACACCAACAAATTCAACAACAACCTCAACATTGAAAAACAGCAACAACCTCAACATTGAAAAACACCAACAAATTCAACAGCAACCTCAACATTGAAAAACAACAACAAATTCAATAACAACCTCAACATTGAAAAACACCAACAAATTCAACAACAAACTCAACATTGAAAAACACCAACAAATTCAACAACAACCTCAACATTGAAAAACAGCAACAACCTCAACATTGAAAAACACCAAGAAATTCAACAACAACCTCAACATTGAAAAACACCAACAAATTCAACAACAACCTCAACATTGAAAAACAACAACAACCTCAACATTGAAAAACACCAACAAATTCAACAACAACCTCAACATTGAAAAGCACCAACAAATTCAACAACAACCTCAACATTGAAAAACAAGAACAACCTCAACATTGAAAAACACCAACAAATTCAACACCAACCTCAACATTGAAAAACAACAACAACCTCAACATTGAAAAACACCAACAAATTCAACAACAACCTCAACATTGAAAAAGAACAACAAACTCAACATTGAAAAACACCAACAAATTCAACAACAACCTCAACATTGAAAAACAACAACAACCTCAACATTGAAAAACACCAACAAATTCAACAACAACCTCAACATTGAAAAACAACAACAACCTCAACATTGAAAAACACCAACAAATTCAACAACAACCTCAACATTGAAAAACAACAACAACCTCAACATTGAAAAACACCAACAAATTCAACAACAACCTCAACATTGAAAAACACCAACAAATTCAACAACAACCTCAGCATTGAAAAACAACATTATCCTCAACATTGAAAAACAACAACAAATTCAACAACAACCTCAACATTGAAAAACAACGACAACCTCAACATTGAAAAACACCAACAAATTCAACAACAACTTCAACATTGAAAAACACCAACAAATTCAACAACAACCTCGAAATTGAAAAACACCAACAAATACAACAACAACCTCAACATTGAAAAACAACAACCTCAACATTGAAAAACACCAACAAATTCAACAACAACCTCAACATTGAAAAACAACAACAACCTCAACATTGCAAAACACCAGCAAATTCAACAACAACCTCAACACTTAAAAACACCAATGAATTCAACAACAACTTCAACATTGAAAAACACCAACAAATTCAACAACAACCTCAAAATTCAACAAAAAATTCAACATTGAAAAACACCAACAAATTCAACAACAACCCCGACATTGAAAAACACCAACAAAGTCAAAAACAACCTCACCATTGAAAAAGAACAACATCCTCAAAATTGAAAAACACCAACAAATTCAACAACAACCCCAACATTGAAAAACAACAACAACCTCAACATTGAAAAACACCAACAAATTCAACAACAACCTCAACATTGAAAAACACCAACAAATTCAACAAACAACCTCAACATTGAAAAACACCAACAAACTCAACAACAACCTCAACATTGAAAAACAACAACAACCTCAACATTGAAAAACACCAACAAATTCAACAGCAACCTCAACATTGAAAAACACCATCAAATTCAACAACAAACTCAAGATTGAAAAACACCAACAAATTCAACAACCTCAACATTGAAAAACACCAACAAATTCAACAACAACCTCAACATTGAAAAACAACAACAACCTCAACATTGAAAAACACCAACAAAATCAACAACAACCTCAACATTGAAAAACAACAACAAACTCAACATTGAAAAACACCTACAAATTCAACAATAACCTCAACATTGAAAAACAACAACAACCTCAACATTGAAAAACACCAACAAATTCAACAATAACCTCAACATTGAAAAACAACAACAACCTCAACATTGAAAAACACCAACAAATTCAACAACAACCTCAACATTGAAAAACAACAACAACCTCAACATTGAAAAACACCAACAAATTCAACAACAACCTCAACATTGAAAAACACCAACAAATTCAACAACAACCTCAGCATTGAAAAACAACATTAACCTCAACATTGAAAAACAACAACAAATTTAACAACAACCTCAACATTGAAAAACAACAACAACCTCAACATTGAAAAACACCAACAAATTCAACAACAACCTCAACATTGAAAAACACCAACAAATTCAACAACAACCTCAGCATTGAAAAACAACATTAACCTCAACTTTGAAAAACACCAACAAATTCAACAACAACTACAACATTGAAAAACACCAACAAATTCAACAACAACCTCGAAATTGAAAAACACCAACAAATACAACAACAACCTCAACATTGAAAAACAACAACAACCTCAACATTGAAAAACACCAACAAATTCAACAACAACCTCAACATTGAAAAACAACAACAACCTCAACATTGCAAAACACCAGCAAATTCAACAACAACCTCAACATTGAAAAACACCAACAAATTCAACAACAACCTCAACATTGAAAAGCACCAACAAATTCAACAACAAACTCAACAGTGAAAAACACCAACAAATTCAACAACAACCTCAACATTGAAAAACAACAACCTCAACATTGAAAAACACCAACAAATTCAACAACAACCTCAACATTGAAAAGCACCAACAAATTCAACAACAACCTCAACATTGAAAAACAACAACAACCTCAACATTGAAAAACACCAACAAATTCAACAACAACCTCAACATTGAAAAACAACAACAACCTAAACATTGAAAAACACCAACAAATTCAACAACAACCTAAACATTGAAAAACATCAACAAACTCAACATTGAAAAACACCAACAAATTCAACAACAACCTCAACATTGAAAAACAACAACAACCTCAACATTGAAAAACACCAACAAATTCAACAACAACCTCAACATTGAAAAACACCAACAAATTCAACAACAACCTCAACATTGAAAAACAACAGCAACCTAAACATTGAAAAACACCAACAAATTCAACAACAACCTCAACATTGAAAAACAACAACAACCTCAACATTGAAAAACACCAACAAATTCAACAACAACCTCAACATTGAAAAACAGCAACAAATGCAACAACAACCTCAGCATTGAAAAACAACATTAACCTCAACATTGAAAAACAACAACAAATTCAACAACAACCTCAACATTGAAAAACAACAACAACCTCAACATTGAAAAACACCAACAAATTCAACAACAACTTCAACATTGAAAAACACCAACAAATTCAACAACAACCTCGAAATTGAAAAACACCAACAAATTCAACAACAATCTCAACATTGAAAAACAACAAGAACCTCAACATTGAAAAACACCAACAAATTCAACAACAACCTCAACATTGAAAAACAACAACAACCTCAACATTGAAAAACACCAACAAATTCAACAACAACCTCAACATTTAAAAACACCAACAAATTCAACAACAACCTCAACATTGAAAAACAACAACAATCTCAACATTGAAAAACACCAACAAATTCAACAACAACCTCAACAGTGAAAAACAGCAACAACCTCAACATTGAAAAACACCAACAAATTCAACAACAACCTCAACATTGAAAAACACCAACAAATTCAACAACAACCTCAACATTGAAAAACACCAACAAATTCAACAACAACCTCAACATTGAAAAACACCAACAAATTCAACAACAAACTCAACAGTGAAAAACACCACCAAATTCAACAACAACCTCAACATTGAAAAACACCAACAAATTCAACAACAACCTCAACATTGAAAAGCACCAACAAATTCAACAACAACCTCAACATTGAAAAACAAGAACAACCTCAACATTGAAAAACACCAACAAATTCAACAACAACCTCAACATTGAAAAACAACAACAACCTCAACATTGAAAAACACCAACAAATTCAACAACAACCTCAACATTGAAAAAGAACAACAAACTCAACATTGAAAAACACCAACAAATTCAACAACAACCTCAACATTGAAAAACAACAACAACCTCAACATTGAAAAACACCAACAAATTCAACAACAACCTCAACATTGAAAAACAACAACAACCTCAGCATTGAAAAACACCAACAAATTCAACAACAACCTCAACATTGAAAAACAACAACAACCTCAACATTGAAAAACACCAACAAATTCAACAACAACCTCAACATTGAAAAACACCAACAAATTCAACAACAACCTCAGCATTGAAAAACAACATTAACCTCAACATTGAAAAACAACAACAAATTCAACAACAACCTCAACATTGAAAAACAACGACAACCTCAACATTGAAAAACACCAACAAATTCAACAACAACTTCAACATTGAAAAACACCAACAAATTCAACAACAACCTCGAAATTGAAAAACACCAACAAATACAACAACAACCTCAACATTGAAAAACAACAACAACCTCAACATTGAAAAACACCAACAAATTCAACAACAACCTCAACATTGAAAAACAACAACAACCTCAACATTGCAAAACACCAGCAAATTCAACAACAACCTCAACATTTAAAAACACCAATGAATTCAACAACAACTTCAACATTGAAAAACACCAACAAATTCAACAACAACCTCAAAATTCAACAAAAAATTCAACATTGAAAAACACCAACAAATTCAACAACAACCCCGACATTGAAAAACACCAACAAAGTCAAAAACAACCTCAACATTGAAAAAGAACAACATCCTCAAAATTGAAAAACACCAACAAATTCAACAACAACCCCAACAGTGAAAAACAACAACAACCTCAACATTGAAAAACACCAACAAATTCAACAACAACCTCAACATTGAAAAACACCAACAAATTCAACAACAACCTCAACATTGAAAAACACCAACAAACTCAACAACAACCTCAACATTGAAAAACAACAACAACCTCAACATTGAAAAACACCAACAAATTCAACAACAACCTCAACATTGAAAAACAATAACAAATTCAACAACAAACTCAAGATTGAAAAACACCAACAAATTCAACAACCTCAACATTGAAAAACACCAACAAATTCAACAACAACCTCAACATTGAAAAACAACAACAAATTCAACAACAACCTCAACATTGAAAAACAACAACAACCTCAACATTAAAAAACAACAACAAATTCAACAACAACCTCAACATTGAAAAACAAGAACAACCTCAACATTGAAAAACACCAGCAAAATCAACAACAACCTCAACATTGAAAAACAACAACAAACTCAACATTGAAAAACACCTACAAATTCAACAACAACCTCAACATTGAAAAACAACAACAACCTCAACATTGAAAAACACAAACAAATTCAACAATAACCTCAACATTGAAAAACAACAACAACCTCAACATTGAAAAACACCAACAAATTCAACAACAACCTCAACATTGAAAAACACCAACAAATTCAACAACAACATCAACATTGAAAAACATCAACAACCTCAACATTGAAAAACACCAACAAATACAACAACAACCTCAAAATTGAATAACAACAACAACCTAAACATTGAAAAACACCAACAAATTCAACAACAATCTCAACATTGAAAAACAATAACAAATTCAACAACAACCTCAGCATTGAAAAACAACAACAACCTCAACATTGAAAAACACCAACAAGTTCAACAACAACCTCAACATTGAAAAACAACAACAACTTCAACATTGAAAAACACCAACAAAATCAACAACAACTTCAACATTGAAAAACACCAACAAATTCAACAACAACCTCGAAATTGAAAAACAACAACAAATTGAACAACAACCTCAACATTGAAAAAAAAACAACAACCTCAACATTGAAAAACACCAACAAATTCAACAACCACCTCAACATTGAAAAACAACAACCTCAACATTGAAAAACACCAACAAATTCAACAAAAAATTCAACATTGAAAAACACCAACAAATTCAACAACAACCCCGACATTGAAAAACACCAACAAATTCAACAACAACCTCAACATTGAAAAACAACAACATCCTCAAAATTGAAAAACACCAACAAATTCAACAACAACCCCAACATTGAAAAACAACAACAACCTGAACATTGAAAAACAACAACAACCTCAACATTGAAAAACAACAACAAACTCAACATTGAAAAACACCTACAAATTCAACAACAACCTCAACATTGAAAAACAACAAGAACCTCAACATTGAAAAACACCAACAAATTCAACAATAACCTCAACATTGAAAAACAACAACAACCTCAACATTGAATAACACCAACAAATTCATCAACAACCTCAACATTGAAAAAGACCAACAAATTCAACAACAACCTCAACATTGAAAAACAACAACAACCTCAACCTTCAAAAACACCAACAAATTCAACAACAACCTCAACACTGAAAAACAACAACAACCTCAACATTGAAAAACACCAACAAATTCAACAACAACCTCAACATTGAAAAACAACAACAACCTCAACATTGAAAAACACCAACAAATTCAACAACAACCTCAACATTGAAAAACAACAACAACCTCAACATTGAAAAACACCAACAAATTCAACAAAAACATCAACATTGAAAAACAACAACCAGCTCAACAACAACCTCAACATTGAAAAACTACAACAACCTCAACATTGAAAAACACCAACAAATTCAACAACAACCTCAACATTGAAAAACACCAACAAATTCAACAACAACCTCAACATTGAAAAACACCAACAACCTCAACATTGAAAAACACCAACAAATTCAACAACAACCTCAACATTGAAAAACAACAACAACCTCAACATTGAAAAACACCAACAAATTCAACAACAACCTCAACATTGAAAAACAACAGCAAACTCAACATAGAAAAACACCAACAAATTCAACAACAACCTCAGCATTGAAAAACAACAACAACCTCAACATTGAAAAACACCAACAAATTCAACAACAACCTCAACATTGAAAAACACCAACAAATTCAACAACAACCTCAACATTGAAAAACACCAACAAACTCAACAACAAACTCAACATTGAAAAACAACAACAACCTCAACATTGAAAAACACCAACAAATTCAACAACAAACTCAAGATTGAAAAACACCAACAAATTCAACAACCTCAACATTGAAAAACAACAACAACCTCAACATTGAAAAACACCAACAAATTCAACAACAACCTCAACATTGAAAAACACCAACAAATTCAACAACAAACTCAAGATTGAAAAACACCAACAAATTCAACAACCTCAACATTGAAAAACAACAACAACCTCAACATTGAAAAACACCAACAAATTAAACAACAACCTCAACACTGAAAAACAACAACACCCTCAACATTGAAAAACACCAACAAATTCAACAACAACCTCAACATTGAAAAATAACATCAAACTCAACATTGAAAAACACCTACAAATTCAACAACAACCTCAACATTGAAAAACAACAACAACCTCAACATTGAAAAACACCAACAAATTCAACAATAACCTCAACATTGAAAAACAACAACAACCTCAACATTGAAAAACACCAACAAATTCAACAACAACCTCAACATTGAAAAACACCAACAAATTCAACAACAAACTCAACATTGAAAAACATCAACAACCTCAACATTGAAAAACACCAACAAATACAACAACAACCTGAACATTGAAAAACAACAACAACCTCAACATTGAAAAACACCAACAAATTCAACAACAACCTCAAATTTGAAAAACAATAACAAATTCAACAACAACCTCAGCATTGAAAAACAACAACAACCTCAACATTGAAAAACACCAACAAATTCAACAACAACCTCAACATTGAAAAACAACAACAACTTCAACATTGAAAAACAGCAACAAATTCAACAACAACTTCAACATTGAAAAACACCAACAAATTCAACAACAACCTCGAAATTGAAAAACACCAACAAATTCAACAACAACCTCAACATTGAAAAACAACAACAACCTCAACATTGAAAAACACCAACAAATTCAACAACAACCTCAACATTGAAAAGCACCAACAACTTCAACAACAACCTCAACATTGAAAAACAAGAACAACCTCAACATTGAAAAACACCAACAAATTCAACAACAACCTCAACATTGAAAAACAACAACAACCTCAACATTGAAAAACACCAACAAATTCAACAACAACCTCAACATTGAAACAGAACAACAAACTCAACATTGAAAAACACCAACAAATTCAACAACAACCTCAACATTGAATAACAACAACAACCTCAACATTGAAAAACACCAACAAATTCAACAACAACCTCAACATTGAAAAACAACAACAACCTAAACATTTAAAAACACCAACAAATTCAACAACAACCTCAACATTGAAAAACAACAACAACCTCATCATTGAAAAACACCAACAAATTCAACAACAACCTCAACATTGAAAAACACCAACAAATTCAACAACAACCTCAGCATTGAAAAACAACATTAACCTCGACTTTGAAAAACAACAACAAATTCAACAACAACCTCAACATTGAAAAACAACGACAACCTCAACATTGAAAAACACCAACAAATTCAACAACAACTTCAAAATTGAAAAACACCAACAAATACAACAACAACCTCAACATTGAAAAACAACAACAACCTCAACATTGAAAAACACCAACAAATTCAACAACAACCTGAACATTGAAAAACAACAACAACCTCAACATTGCAAAACACCAGCAAATTAAACAACAACCTCAACGTATAAAAACACCAATGAATTCAACAACAACCTCAACATTGAAAAACACCAACAAATTCAACAACAACCTCAAAATTCAACAAAAAATTCAACTTTGAAAAACACGAACAAATTCAACAACAACCCCGACATTGAAAAACACCAACAAAGTCAACAACAACCTCAACATTGAAAAACAACAACATCCTCAAAATTGAAAAACACCAACAAATTCAACAACAACCCCAACATTGAAAAACAACAACAACCTCAACATTGAAATACACCAAGAAATTCAACAACAACCTCAACATTGAAAAACACCAACAAACTCAACAACAACCTCAACATTGAAAAACAACAACAACCTCAACATTGAAAAACACCAACAAATTCAACAACAACCTCAACATTGAAAAACACCAACAAATTCAACAACAACCTCAACATTGAAAAACACCAACAAATTCAACAACAACCTCAACATTTAAAAACAACAACAACCTCAACATTGAAAAACACCAACAAATTCAACAACTACCTCAACATTGAAAAACACCAACAAATACAACAACAACCTCAACATTGAAAAACACCAACAAACTCAACAACAACGTCAACATTGAAAAACAACAACAACCTCAACATTGAAAAACACCAACAAATTCAACAAAAACTTCAACATTGAAAAACACCAACAAATTCAACAACAACCTCAAAATTGAAAAACATCAACAAATTCAACAACAACTTCAACATTGAAAAACACCAACAAATTCAACAACAACCTCGACATTGAAAAACAGCATCAAATTCAACAACAACCTCAACATTGAAAAACACCAACAACCTCTAAATTGAAAAAACACCAACAAATTCAACAACAACCTCAACATTTAAAAACAACAACAACCTCAAGATTGAAAAACACCAACAAATTCAACAACAGCCTCAACATTGAGAAACACCAACAAATTCAATATCAACCTCAACATTGAAAAACAGCAACCTCAACATTGAAAAACACCTACAAATTCAACAAAAAATTCAACATTGAAAAACAACAACAAATTCAACAACAACCTCAACTTTGAAAAACAACAACAACCTCATCATGGAAAAACACCAACAAATTCAACAACAACCTCAACATTGAAAAACAACAACATCCTCAAAATTGAAAAACACCAACAAATTCAACAACAACCCCAATTTTTAAAAACAACAACAACCTCAACATTGAAAAACACCAACAAATTCAACAACAACCTCAACATTGAAAAACACCAACAAATTCAACAACAACCTCAGCATTGAAAAACAACATTAACCTCAACATTGAAAAACAACAACAAATTCAACAACAACCTCAACATTGAAAAACAACGACAACCTCAACATTGAAAAACACCAACAAATTCAACAACAACTTCAACATTAAAAAAGACCAACAAATTCAACAACAACCTCGAAATTGAAAAACACCAACAAATACAACAACAACCTCAACATTGAAAAACAACAACAACCTCAACATTGAAAAACACCAACAAATTCAACAACAACCTCAACATTGAAAAACAACAACAACCTCAACATTTAAAAACACCAACAAATTCAACAACAACCTCAACATTGAAAACACCAACAAATTCAACAACAACCTCAACATTTAAAAACGCCAACAAATTCAACAACCACCTCAACATTGAAAAACAACAACCTCAACATTGAAAAACACCAACAAATTCAACAAAAAATTCAACATTGAAAAACACCAACAAATTCAACAACAACCCCGACATTGAAAAACACCAACAAATTCAACAACAACCTCAACATTGAAAAACAACAACATTCTCAAAATTGAAAAACACCAACAAATTCAACAACAACCCCAACATTGAAAAACAACAACAACCTGAACATTGAAAAACAACAACAACCTCAACATTGAAAAACAACAACAATCTCAACATTGAAAAACACCTACAAATTCAACAACAACCTCAACATTGAAAAACAACAAGAACCTCAACATTGAAAAACACCAACAAATTCAACAATAACCTCAACATTGAAAAACAACAACAACCTCAACATTGAAAAACACCAACAAATTCATCAACAACCTCAACATTGAAAAAGACCAACAAATTCAACAACAACCTCAACATTGAAAAACAACAACAACCTCAACCTTCAAAAACACCAACAAATTCAACAACAACCTCAACACTGAAAAACAACAACAACCTCAACATTGAAAAACACCAACAAATTCAACAACAACCTCAACATTGAAAAACAACAACAACCTCAACATTGAAAAACACCAACAAATTCAACAACAACCTCAACATTGAAAAACAACAACAACCTCAACATTGAAAAACACCAACAAATTCAACAAAAACATCAACATTGAAAAACAACAACCAGCTCAACAACAACCTCAACATTGAAAAACTACAACAACCTCAACATTGAAAAACACCAACAAATTCAACAACAACCTCAACATTGAAAAACACCAACAAATTCAACAACAACCTCAACATTGAAAAACACCAACAACCTCAACATTGAAAAACAACAGCAAACTCAACATAGAAAAACACCAACAAATTCAACAACAACCTCAGCATTGAAAAACAACAACAACCTCAACATTGAAAAACACCAACAAATTCAACAACAACCTCAACATTGAAAAACACCAACAAATTCAACAACAACCTCAACATTGAAAAACACCAACAAACTCAACAACAAACTCAACATTGAAAAACAACAACAACCTCAACATTGAAAAACACCAACAAATTCAACAACAAACTCAAGATTGAAAAACACCAACAAATTCAACAACCTCAACATTGAAAAACAACAACAACCACAACATTGAAAAACACCAACAAATTCAACAACAACCTCAACATTGAAAAACACCAACAAATTCAACAACAAACTCAAGATTGAAAAACACCAACAAATTCAACAACCTCAACATTGAAAAACAACAACAACCTCAACATTGAAAAACACCAACAAATTAAACAACAACCTCAACATTGAAAAACAACAACAACCTCAACATTGAAAAACACCAACAAATTCAACAACAAACTCAACATTGAAAAATAACAACAAACTCAACATTGAAAAACACCTACAAATTCAACAACAACCTCAACATTGAAAAACAACAACAACCTCAACATTGAAAAACACCAACAAATTCAACAATAACCTCAACATTGAAAAACAACAACAACCTCAACATTGAAAAACACCAACAAATTCAACAACAACCTCAACATTGAAAAACACCAACAAATTCAACAACAAACTCAACATTGAAAAACATCAACAACCTCAACATTGAAAAACACCAACAAATACAACAACAACCTGAACATTGAAAAACAACAACAACCTCAACATTGAAAAACACCAACAAATTCAACAACAACCTCAAATTTGAAAAACAATAACAAATTCAACAACAACCTCAGCATTGAAAAACAACAACAACCTCAACATTGAAAAACACCAACAAATTCAACAACAACCTCAACATTGAAAAACAACAACAACTTCAACATTGAAAAACAGCAACAAATTCAACAACAACTTCAACATTGAAAAACACCAACAAATTCAACAACAACCTCGAAATTGAAAAACACCAACAAATTCAACAACAACCTCAACATTGAAAAACAACAACAACCTCAACATTGAAAAACACCAACAAATTCAACAACAACCTCAACATTGAAAAGCACCAACAACTTCAACAACAACCTCAACATTGAAAAACAAGAACAACCTCAACATTGAAAAACACCAACAAATTCAACAACAACCTCAACATTGAAAAACAACAACAACCTCAACATTGAAAAACACCAACAAATTCAACAACAACATCAACATTGAAACAGAACAACAAACTCAACATTGAAAAACACCAACAAATTCAACAACAACCTCAACATTGAATAACAACAACAACCTCAACATTGAAAAACACCAACAAATTCAACAACAACCTCAACATTGAAAAACAACAACAACCTAAACATTTAAAAACACCAACAAATTCAACAACAACCTCAACATTGAAAAACAACAACAACCTCATCATTGAAAAACACCAACAAATTCAACAACAACCTCAACATTGAAAAACACAAACAAATTCAACAACAACCTCAGCATTGAAAAACAACATTAACCTCGACATTGAAAAACAACAACAAATTCAACAACAACCTCAACATTGAAAAACAACGACAACCTCAACATTGAAAAACACCAACAAATTCAACAACAAGTTCAAAATTGAAAAAGACCAACAAATTCAACAACAACCTCGAAATTGAAAAACACCAACAAATACAACAACAACCTCAACATTGAAAAACAACAACAACCTCAACATTGAAAAACACCAACAAATTCAACAACAACCTCAACATTGAAAAACAACAACAACCTCAACATTGCAAAACACCAGCAAATTAAACAACACCCTCAACGTATAAAAACACCAATGAATTCAACAACAACCTCAACATTGAAAAACACCAACAAATTCAACAACAACCTCAAAATTCAACAAAAAATTCAACATTGAAACACACGAACAAATTCAACAACAACCCCGACATTGAAAAACACCAACAAAGTCAACAACAACCTCAACATTGAAAAACAACAACATCCTCAAAATTGAAAAACACCAACAAATTCAACAACAACCCCAACATTGAAAAACAACAAGAACCTCAACATTGAAATACACCAAGAAATTCAACAACAACCTCAACATTGAAAAACACCAACAAACTCAACAACAACCTCAACATTGAAAAACAACAACAACCTCAACATTGAAAAACACCAACAAATTCAACAACAACCTCAACATTGAAAAACACCAACAAATTCAACAACAACCTCAACATTGAAAAACACCAACAAATTCAACAACAACCTCAACATTTAAAAACAACAACAACCTCAACATTGAAAAACACCAACAAATTCAACAACTACCTCAACATTGAAAAACACCAACAATACAACAACAACCTCAACATTGAAAAACACCAACAAACTCAACAACAACGTCAACATTGAAAAACAACAACAACCTCAACATTGAAAAACACCAACAAATTCAACAAAAACTTCAACATTGAAAAACACCAACAAATTCAACAACAACCTCAAAATTGAAAAACATCAACAAATTCAACAACAACTTCAACATTGAAAAACAACAACAAATTCAACAACAACCTCGACATTGAAAAACAGCATCAAATTCAACAACAACCTCAACATTGAAAAACACCAACAACCTCTAAATTGAAAAAACACCAACAAATTCAACAACAACCTCAACATTTAAAAACAACAACAACCTCAAGATTGAAAAACACCAACAAATTCAACAACAGCCTCAACATTGAGAAACACCAACAAATTCAACATCAACCTCAACATTGAAAAACAACAACCTCAACATTGAAAAATACCAACAAATTCAACAAAAAATTCAACATTGAAAAACAACAACAAATTCAACAACAACCTCAACTTTGAAAAACAACAACAACCTCATCATGGAAAAACACCAACAAATTCAACAACAACCTCAACATTGAAAAACAACAACATCCTCAAAATTGAAAAACACCAACAAATTCAACAACAACCCCAATTTTTAAAAACAACAACAACCTCAACATTGAAAAACACCAACAAATTCAACAACAACCTCAACATTGAAAAACACCAACAAATTCAACAACAACCTCAGCATTGAAAAACAACATTAACCTCAACATTGAAAAACAACAACAAATTCAACAACAACCTCAACATTGAAAAACAACGACAACCTCAACATTGAAAAACACCAACAAATTCAACAACAACTTCAACATTAAAAAAGACCAACAAATTCAACAACAACCTCGAAATTGAAAAACACCAACAAATACAACAACAACCTCAACATTGAAAAACAACAACAACCTCAACATTGAAAAACACCAACAAATTCAACAACAACCTCAACATTGAAAAACAACAACAACCTCAACATTGCAAAACACCAGCAAATTCAACAACAACCTCAACGTTTAAAAACACCAACAAATTCAACAACAACCTCAACATTGAAAACACCAACAAATTCAACAACAACCTCAACATTTAAAAACGCCAACAAATTCAACAACCACCTCAACATTGAAAAACAACAACCTCAACATTGAAAAACACCAACAAATTCAACAACAACCCCAACATTGAAAAACAACAACAACCTGAACATTGAAAAACAACAACAACCTCAACATTGAAAAACAACAACAAACTCAACATTGAAAAACACCTACAAATTCAACAACAACCTCAACATTGAAAAACAACAAGAACCTCAACATTGAAAAACACCAACAAATTCAACAATAACCTCAACATTGAAAAACAACAACAACCTCAACATTGAAAAACACCAACAAATTCATCAACAACCTCAACATTGAAAAAGACCAACAAATTCAACAACAACCTCAACATTGAAAAACAACAACAACCTCAACCTTCAAAAACACCAACAAATTCAACAACAACCTCAACACTGAAAAACAACAACAACCTCAACATTGAAAAACACCAACAAATTCAACAACAACCTCAACATTGAAAAACAACAACAACCTCAACATTGAAAAACACCAACAAATTCAACAACAACCTCAACATTGAAAAACACCAACAAATTCAACAAAAACTTCAACATTGAAAAACACCAACAAATTCAACAACAACCTCGAAATTGAAAAACACCAACAAATTCAACAACAACTTCAACATTGAAAAACACCAACAAATTCAACAACAACCTCGACATTGAAAAACAGCATCAAATTCAACAACAACCTCAACATTGAAAAACACCAACAACCTCAAAATTGAAAAAAACACCAACAAATTCAACAACAACCTCAACATTTAAAAACAACAACAACCTCAACATTGAAAAACACCAACAAATTCAACAACAGCCTCAACATTGAAAAACACCAACAAATTCAACATCAACCTCAACATTGAAAAACAACAACCTCAACATTGAAAAACACCAACAAATTCAACAAAAAATTCAACATTGAAAAACAACAACAAATTCAACAACAACCTCAACTTTGAAAAACTACAACAACCTCAACATTGAAAAACACCAACAAATTCAACAACAACCTCAACATTGAAAAACACCAACAAATTCAACAACAACCTCAACATTGAAAAACACCAACAACCTCAACATTGAAAAACACCAACAAATTCAACAACAACCTCAACATTGAAAAACAACAACAACCTCAACATTGAAAAACACCAACAAATTCAACAACAACCTCAACATTGAAAAACAACAGCAAACTCAACATAGAAAAACACCAACAAATTCAACAACAACCTCAGCATTGAAAAACAACAAAAACCTCAACATTGAAAAACACCAACAAATTCAACAACAACCTCAACATTGAAAAACACCAACAAATTCAACAACAACCTCAACATTGAAAAACACCAACAAACTCAACAACAAACTCAACATTGAAAAACAACAACAACCTCAACATTGAAAAACACCAACAAATTCAACAACAAACTCAAGATTGAAAAACACCAACAAATTCAACAACCTCAACATTGAAAAACAACAACAACCTCAACATTGAAAAACACCAACAAATTCAACAACAACCTCAACATTGAAAAACACCAACAAATTCAACAACAAACTCAAGATTGAAAAACACCAACAAATTCAACAACCTCAACATTGAAAAACAACAACAACCTCAACATTGAAAAACACCAACAAATTAAACAACAACCTCAACATTGAAAAACAACAACAACCTCAACATTGAAAAACACCAACAAATTCAACAACAAACTCAACATTGAAAAATAACAACAAACTCAACATTGAAAAACACCTACAAATTCAACAACAACCTCAACATTGAAAAACAACAACAACCTCAACATTGAAAAACACCAACAAATTCAACAATAACCTCAACATTGAAAAACAACAACAACCTCAACATTGAAAAACACCAACAAATTCAACAACAACCTCAACATTGAAAAACACCAACAAATTCAACAACAAACTCAACATTGAAAAACATCAACAACCTCAACATTGAAAAACACCAACAAATACAACAACAACCTGAACATTGAAAAACAACAACAACCTCAACATTGAAAAACACCAACAAATTCAACAACAACCTCAAATTTGAAAAACAATAACAAATTCAACAACAACCTCAGCATTGAAAAACAACAACAACCTCAACATTGAAAAACACCAACAAATTCAACAACAACCTCAACATTGAAAAACAACAACAACTTCAACATTGAAAAACAGCAACAAATTCAACAACAACTTCAACATTGAAAAACACCAACAAATTCAACAACAACCTCGAAATTGAAAAACACCAACAAATTCAACAACAACCTCAACATTGAAAAACAACAACAACCTCAACATTGAAAAACACCAACAAATTCAACAACAACCTCAACATTGAAAAGCACCAACAACTTCAACAACAACCTCAACATTGAAAAACAAGAACAACCTCAACATTGAAAAACACCAACAAATTCAACAACAACCTCAACATTGAAAAACAACAACAACCTCAACATTGAAAAACACCAACAAATTCAACAACAACCTCAACATTGAAACAGAACAACAAACTCAACATTGAAAAACACCAACAAATTCAACAACAACCTCAACATTGAATAACAACAACAACCTCAACATTGAAAAACACCAACAAATTCAACAACAACCTCAACATTGAAAAACAACAACAACCTAAACATTTAAAAACACCAACAAATTCAACAACAACCTCAACATTGAAAAACAACAACAACCTCATCATTGAAAAACACCAACAAATTCAACAACAACCTCAACATTGAAAAACACAAACAAATTCAACAACAACCTCAGCATTGAAAAACAACATTAACCTCGACATTGAAAAACAACAACAAATTCAACAACAACCTGAACATTGAAAAACAACGACAACCTCAACATTGAAAAACACCAACAAATTCAACAACAACTTCAAAATTGAAAAAGACCAACAAATTCAACAACAACCTCGAAATTGAAAAACACCAACAAATACAACAACAACCTCAACATTGAAAAACAACAACAACCTCAACATTGAAAAACACCAACAAATTCAACAACAACCTCAACATTGAAAAACAACAACAACCTCAACATTGCAAAACACCAGCAAATTAAACAACACCCTCAACGTATAAAAACACCAATGAATTCAACAACAACCTCAACATTGAAAAACACCAACAAATTCAACAACAACCTCAAAATTCAACAAAAAATTCAACATTGAAAAACACGAACAAATTCAACAACAACCCCGACATTGAAAAACACCAACAAAGTCAACAACAACCTCAACATTGAAAAGCAACAACATCCTCAAAATTGAAAAACACCAACAAATTCAACAACAACCCCAACATTGAAAAACAACAACAACCTCAACATTGAAATACACCAAGAAATTCAACAACAACCTCAACATTGAAAAACACCAACAAACTCAACAACAACCTCAACATTGAAAAACAACAACAACCTCAACATTGAAAAACACCAACAAATTCAACAACAACCTCAACATTGAAAAACACCAACAAATTCAACAACAACCTCAACATTGAAAAACACCAACAAATTCAACAACAACCTCAACATTTAAAAACAACAACAACCTCAACATTGAAAAACACCAACAAATTCAACAACTACCTCAACATTGAAAAACACCAACAAATACAACAACAACCTCAACATTGAAAAACACCAACAAACTCAACAACAACGTCAACATTGAAAAACAACAACAACCTCAACATTGAAAAACACTAACAAATTCAACAAAAACTTCAACATTGAAAAACACCAACAAATTCAACAACAACCTCAAAATTGAAAAACATCAACAAATTCAACAACAACTTCAACATTGAAAAACAACAACAAATTCAACAACAACCTCGACATTGAAAAACAGCATCAAATTCAACAACAACCTCAACATTGAAAAACACCAACAACCTCTAAATTGAAAAAACACCAACAAATTCAACAACAACCTCAACATTTAAAAACAACAACAACCTCAAGATTGAAAAACACCAACAAATTCAACAACAGCCTCAACATTGAGAAACACCAACAAATTCAACATCAACCTCAACATTGAAAAACAACAACCTCAACATTGAAAAACACCAACAAATTCAACAAAAAATTCAACATTGAAAAACAACAACAAATTCAACAACAACCTCAACTTTGAAAAACAACAACAACCTCATCATGGAAAAACACCAACAAATTCAACAACAACCTCAACATTGAAAAACAACAACATCCTCAAAATTGAAAAACACCAACAAATTCAACAACAACCCCAATTTTTAAAAACAACAACAACCTCAACATTGAAAAACACCAACAAATTCAACAACAACCTCAACATTGAAAAACACCAACAAATTCAACAACAACCTCAGCATTGAAAAACAACATTAACCTCAACATTGAAAAACAACAACAAATTCAACAACAACCTCAACATTGAAAAACAACGACAACCTCAACATTGAAAAACACCAACAAATTCAACAACAACTTCAACATTAAAAAAGACCAACAAATTCAACAACAACCTCGAAATTGAAAAACACCAACAAATACAACAACAACCTCAACATTGAAAAACAACAACAACCTCAACATTGAAAAACACCAACAAATTCAACAACAACCTCAACATTGAAAAACAACAACAACCTCAACATTGCAAAACACCAGCAAATTCAACAACAACCTCAACGTTTAAAAACACCAACAAATTCAACAACAACCTCAACATTGAAAACACCAACAAATTCAACAACAACCTCAACATTTAAAAACGCCAACAAATTCAACAACCACCTCAACATTGAAAAACAACAACCTCAACATTGAAAAACACCAACAAATTCAACAACAACCCCAACATTGAAAAACAACAACAACCTGAACATTGAAAAACAACAACAACCTCAACATTGAAAAACAACAACAAACTCAACATTGAAAAACACCTACAAATTCAACAACAACCTCAACATTGAAAAACAACAAGAACCTCAACATTGAAAAACACCAACAAAATTCAACAATAACCTCAACATTGAAAAACAACAACAACCTCAACATTGAAAAACACCAACAAATTCATCAACAACCTCAACATTGAAAAAGACCAACAAATTCAACAACAACCTCAACATTGAAAAACAACAACAACCTCAACCTTCAAAAACACCAACAAATTCAACAACAACCTCAACACTGAAAAACAACAACAACCTCAACATTGAAAAAACACCAACAAATTCAACAACAACCTCAACATTGAAAAACAACAACAACCTCAACATTGAAAAACACCAACAAATTCAACAACAACCTCAACATTGAAAAACACCAACAAATTCAACAAAAACTTCAACATTGAAAAACACCAACAAATTCAACAACAACCTCGAAATTGAAAAACACCAACAAATTCAACAACAACTTCAACATTGAAAAACACCAACAAATTCAACAACAACCTCGACATTGAAAAAACAGCATCAAATTCAACAACAACCTCAACATTGAAAAACACCAACAACCTCAAAATTGAAAAAAACACCAACAAATTCAACAACAACCTCAACATTTAAAAACAACAACAACCTCAACATTGAAAAACACCAACAAATTCAACAACAGCCTCAACATTGAAAAACACCAACAAATTCAACATCAACCTCAACATTGAAAAACAACAACCTCAACATTGAAAAACACCAACAAATTCAACAAAAAATTCAACATTGAAAAACAACAACAAATTCAACAACAACCTCAACTTTGAAAAACAACAACAACCTCATCATGGAAAAACACCAAGAAATTCAACAACAACCTCAACATTGAACAACAACAACATCCTCAAAATTGAAAAACACCAACAAATTCAACAACAACCCCCAATTTTTAAAAACAGCAACAACCTCAACATTGAAAAACACCAACAAATTCAACAACAACCTCAACATTGAAAAACACCAACAAATTCAACAACAACCTCAGCATTGAAAAACAACATTAACCTCAACATTGAAAAACAACAACAAATTCAACAACAACCTCAACATTGAAAAACAACGACAAACTCAACATTGAAAAACACCAACAAATTCAACAACAACTTCAACATTGAAAAAGACCAACAAATTCAACAACAACCTCGAAATTGAAAAACACCAACAAATACAACAACAACCTCAACATTGAAAAACAACAACAACCTCAACATTGAAAAACACCAACAAATTCAACAACAACCTCAACATTGAAAAACAACAACAACCTCAACATTGCAAAACACCAGCAAATTCAACAACAACCTCAACGTTTAAAAACACCAACAAATTCAACAACAACCTCAACATTGAAAACACCAACAAATTCAACAACAACCTCAACATTTAAAAACGCCAACAAATTCAACAACCAACTCAACATTGAAAAACAACAACCTCAACATTGAAAAACACCAAAAAATTCAACAAGAAATTCAACATTGAAAAACAGCAACAAATTCAACAACAACCCCGACATTGAAAAACACCAACAAATTCAACAACAACCTCAACATTGAAAAACAACAACATCCTCAAAATTGAAAAACACCAACAAATTCAACCACAACCCCAACATTTAAAAACAACAACCTCAACATTGAAAAACACCAACAAATTCAACAACAACCTCAACATTGAAAAACACCAACAAATTCAACAACAACCTCAACATTGAAAAACACCAACAAACTCAACAACAACCTCAACATTGAAAAACAACAACAACCTCAACATTGAAAAACACCAACAAATTCAACAACAACTTCAACATTGAAAAACACCAACAAATTCAACAACAACCTCAACATTGAAAAACACCAACAAATTCAACAACAACCTCAACATTGAAAAACACCAACAAACTCAACAACAACCTCAACATTGAAAAACAACAACAACCTCAACATTGAAAAACAACAACAAATTCAACAACAACCTCAACATTGAAAAACACCAACAAATTCAACAACAACCTCAACATTGAAAAACACCAACAAACTCAACAACAACCTCAACATTGAAAAACACCAACAAATTCAACAACAACCTCAACATTGAAAAACAACAACAAACTCAACATTGAAAAACACCAACAAATTCAGCAACAACCTCAACATTGAAAAACAACAACAACCTCAACATTGAAAAACACCAACAAATTCAACAACAATCTCAACATTGAAAAACAAGAACAAACTCAACATTGAAAAACACCAACAAATTGAACAACAACCTCAACATTGAAAAACAACAACAACCTCAACATTGAAAAAACACCAACAAATTCAACAACAACTTCAACATTGAAAAACACCAACAAATTCAAGAACAACCTCAACATTGAAAAACAACAACAACCTCAACATTGAAAAACACCAACAAATTCAACAACAACCTCAACATTGAAAAACACCAACAAATTCAACAACAACCTCAGCATTGAAAAACAACAACAACCTCAACATTGAAAAACACCAACAAATTCAACAACAACCTCAACATTGAAAAACAACAACAACCTCAACATTGAAAAAACACCAACAAATTCAACAACAACCTCGAAATTGAAAAACACCAACAAATTCAACAACAACTTCAACATTGAAAAACACCAACAAATTCAACAACAACCTCGACATTGAAAAACACCATCAAAGTCAACAACAACCTCAACATTGAAAAACACCAACAACGTCAAAATTGAAAAAAACACCAACAAAATTCAACAACAACCTCAACATTTAAAAACAACAACAGCCTCAACTTTGAAAAACACCAACAAATTCAACAACAACCTCAACATTGAAAAACACCAACAAATTCAACAACAACCTCAAGATTGAAAAACAACAACCTCAACATTGAAAAACACCAACAAATTCAACGAAAAATTCAACATTGAAAAACACCAACAAATTCAACAACAACCACAACTTTGAAAAACAACAACAACCTCATCATGGAAAAACACCAACAAATTCAACAACAACCTCAACACTGAAAAACAACAACATCCTCAAAATTGAAAAACACCAACAAATTCAAGAACAACCCCAACATTTAAAAACAACAACAACCTCAACATTGAAAAACAACAACAACCTCAACATTGAAAAACACCAACAAATTCAACAACAACCTCAACATTGAAAAACAACAACAACCTCAACATTGAAAAACACCAACAAATTCAACAACAACCTCAACATTGAAAAACAACAACAACCTCAACATTGAAAAACACCAACAAATTCAACAACAACTTCAACATTGAAAAACACCAACAAATTCAACAACAACCTCAACATTGTAAAACAACAACAACCTCAACATTGAAAAAAACCAACAAATTCAACAACAACCTCAACATTGGAAACCACAACAACCTCAACATTGAAAAACACCAACAAATTCAACAACAACCTCAACATTGAAAAACAACAACAACCTCAACATTGCAAAACACCAGCAAATTCAACAACAACCTCAACATTTAAAAACACCAACAAATTCAACAACAACCTCAACATTGAAAACACCAACAAATTCAACAACAACCTCAACATTTAAAAACGCCAACAAATTCAACAACCACCTCAACATTGAAAAACAACAACCTCAACATTGAAAAACACCAACAAATTCAACAAAAAATTCAACATTGAAAAACACCAACAAATTCAACAACAACCCCGACATTGAAAAACACCAACAAATTCAACAACAACCTCAACATTGAAAAACAACAACATCCTCAAAATTGAAAAACACCAACAAATTCAACAACAACCCCAACATTGAAAAACAACAACAACCTGAACATTGAAAAACAACAACAACCTCAACATTGAAAAACAACAACAAACTCAACATTGAGAAACACCTACAAATTCAACAACAACCTCAACATTGAAAAACAACAAGAACCTCAACATTGAAAAACACCAACAAATTCAACAATAACCTCAACATTGAAAAACAACAACAACCTCAACATTGAAAAACACCAACAAATTCATCAACAACCTCAACATTGAAAAAGACCAACAAATTCAACAACAACCTCAACATTGAAAAACAACAACAACCTCAACCTTCAAAAACACCAACAAATTCAACAACAACCTCAACACTGAAAAACAACAACAACCTCAACATTGAAAAACACCAACAAATTCAACAACAACCTCAACATTGAAAAACAACAACAACCTCAACATTGAAAAACACCAACAAATTCAACAACAACCTCAACATTGAAAAACAACAACAACCTCAACATTGAAAAACACCAACAAATTCAACAAAAACATCAACATTGAAAAACAACAACCAGCTCAACAACAACCTCAGCATTGAAAAACAACAACAACCTCAACATTGAAAAACACCAACAAATTCAACAACAACCTCAACATTGAAAAACACCAACAAATTCAACAACAACCTCAACATTGAAAAACACCAACAAACTCAACAACAAAACTCAACATTGAAAAACAACAACAACCTCAACATTGAAAAACACCAACAAATTCAACAACAAACTCAAGATTGAAAAACACCAACAAATTCAACAACCTCAACATTGAAAAACAACAACAACCTCAACATTGAAAAACACCAACAAATTCAACAACAACCTCAACATTGAAAAACACCAACAAATTCAACAACAAACTCAAGATTGAAAAACACCAACAAATTCAACAACCTCAACATTGAAAAAACAACAACAACCTCAACATTGAAAAACACCAACAAATTAAAACAACAACCTCAACACTGAAAAACAACAACAACCTCAACATTGAAAAACACCAACAAATTCAACAACAACCTCAACATTGAAAAATAACAACAAACTCAACATTGAAAAACACCTACAAATTCAACAACAACCTCAACATTGAAAAACAACAACAACCTCAAGATTGAAAAACACCAACAAATTCAACAATAACCTCAACATTGAAAAACAACAACAACCTCAACATTGAAAAACACCAACAAATTCAACAACAACCTCAACATTGAAAAACATCAACAACCTCAACATTGAAAAACACCAACAAATACAACAACAACCTGAACATTGAAAAACAACAACAACCTCAACATTGAAAAACACCAACAAATTCAACAACAACCTCAAATTTGAAAAACAATAACAAATTCAACAACAACCTCAGCATTGAAAAACAACAACAACCTCAACATTGAAAAACACCAACAAATTCAACAACAACCTCAACATTGAAAAACAACAACAACTTCAACATTGAAAAACAGCAACAAATTCAACAACAACTTCAACATTGAAAAACACCAACAAATTCAACAACAACCTCGAAATTGAAAAACACCAACAAATTCAACAACAACCTCAACATTGAAAAACAACAACAACATCAACATTGAAAAACACCAACAAATTCAACAACAACCTCAAATTTGAAAAACAATAACAAATTCAACAACAACCTCAGCATTGAAAAACAACAACAACCTCAACATTGAAAAACACCAACAAATTCAACAACAACCTCAACATTGAAAAACAACAACAACTTCAACATTGAAAAACAGCAACAAATTCAACAACAACTTCAACATTGAAAAACACCAACAAATTCAACAACAACCTCGAAATTGAAAAACACCAACAAATTCAACAACAACCTCAACATTGAAAAACAACAACAACCTCAACATTGAAAAACACCAACAAATTCAACAACAACCTCAACATTGAAAAGCACCAACAACTTCAACAACAACCTCAACATTGAAAAACAAGAACAACCTCAACATTGAAAAACACCAACAAATTCAACAACAACCTCAACATTGAAAAACAACAACAACCTCAACATTGAAAAAACACCAACAAATTCAACAACAACCTCAACATTGAAACAGAACAACAAACTCAACATTGAAAAACACCAACAAATTCAACAACAACCTCAACATTGAATAACAACAACAACCTCAACATTGAAAAAACACCAACAAATTCAACAACAACCTCAACATTGAAAAACACCAACAACCTAAACATTTAAAAACACCAACAAATTCAACAACAACCTCAACATTGAAAAACAACAACAACCTCATCATTGAAAAACACCAACAAATTCAACAACAACCTCAACATTGAAAAACACCAACAAATTCAACAACAACCTCAGCATTGAAAAACAACATTAACCTCGACATTGAAAAACAACAACAAATTCAACAACAACCTCAACATTGAAAAACAACGACAACCTCAACATTGAAAAACACCAACAAATTCAACAACAACTTCAAAATTGAAAAAGACCAACAAATTCAACAACAACCTCGAAATTGAAAAACACCAACAAATACAACAACAACCTCAACATTGAAAAACAACAACAACCTCAACATTGAAAAACACCAACAAATTCAACAACAACCTCAACATTGAAAAACAACAACAACCTCAACATTGCAAAACACCAGCAAATTAAACAACAACCTCAACGTATAAAAACACCAATGAATTCAACAACAACCTCAACATTGAAAACCACCAACAAATTCAACAACAACCTCAAAATTCAACAAAAAATTCAACATTGAAAAACACGAACAAATTCAACAACAACCCCGACATTGAAAAACACCAACAAAGTCAACAACAACCTCAACATTGAAAAACAACAACATCCTCAAAATTGAAAAACACCAACAAATTCAACAACAACCCCAACATTGAAAAACAACAACAACCTCAACATTGAAATAATCCAAGAAATTCAACAACAACCTCAACATTGAAAAACACCAACAAACTCAACAACAACCTCAACATTGAAAAACAACAACAACCTCAACATTGAAAAACACCAACAAATTCAACAACAACCTCAACATTGAAAAACACCAACAAATTCAACAACAACCTCAACATTGAAAAACACCAACAAATTCAACAACAACCTCAACATTTAAAAACAACAACAACCTCAACATTGAAAAACACCAACAAATTCAACAAACTACCTCAACATTGAAAAACACCAACAAATACAACAACAACCTCAACATTGAAAAACACCAACAAACTCAACAACAACGTCAACATTGAAAAACAACAACAACCTCAACATTGAAAAACACCAACAAATTCAACAAAAACTTCAACATTGAAAAACACCAACAAATTCAACAACAACCTCAAAATTGAAAAACATCAACAAATTCAACAACAACTTCAACATTGAAAAACACCAACAAATTCAACAACAACCTCGACATTGAAAAACAGCATCAAATTCAACAACAACCTCAACATTGAAAAACACCAACAACCTCTAAATTGAAAAAACACCAACAAATTCAACAACAACCTCAACATTTAAAAACAACAACAACCTCAAGATTGAAAAACACCAACAAATTCAACAACAGCCTCAACATTGAAAAACACCAACAAATTCAACATCAACCTCAACATTGAAAAACAACAACCTCAACATTGAAAAACACCAACAAATTCAACAAAAAATTCAACATTGAAAAACAACAACAAATTCAACAACAACCTCAACTTTGAAAAACAACAACAACCTCATCATGGAAAAACACCAACAAATTCAACAACAACCTCAACATTGAAAAACAACAACATCCTCAAAATTGAAAAACACCAACAAATTCAACAACAACCCCAATTTTTAAAAACAACAACAACCTCAACATTGAAAAACACCAACAAATTCAACAACAACCTCAACATTGAAAAACACCAACAATTTCAACAACAACCTCAGCATTGAAAAACAACATTAACCTCAACATTGAAAAACAACAACAAATTCAACAACAACCTCAACATTGAAAAACAACGACAACCTCAACATTGAAAAACACCAACAAATTCAACAACAACTTCAACTTTAAAAAAGACCAACAAATTCAACAACAACCTCGAAATTGAAAAACACCAACAAATACAACAACAACCTCAACATTGAAAAACAACAACAACCTCAACATTGAAAAACACCAACAAATTCAACAACAACCTCAACATTGAAAAACAACATCAACCTCAACATGGCAAAACACCAGCAAATTCAACAACAACCTCAACGTTTAAAAACACCAACAAATTCAACAACAACCTCAACATTGAAAACACCAACAAATTCAACAACAACCTCAACATTTAAAAACGCCAACAAATTCAACAACCACCTCAACATTGAAAAACAACAACCTCAACATTGAAAAACACCAACAACCTCAAAATTGAAAAACACCAACAAATTCAACAACAACCTCAACATTGAAAAACAACAACAACCTCAACATTGAAAAACACCAACAAATTCAACAACAACCTCAACATTGAAAAACACCAACAAATTCAACAACAACCTCAACATTGAAAAACACCAACAAACTCAACAACAACCTCAACATTGAAAAACAACAACAACCTCAACATTGAAAAACACCAACAAATTCAACAACAACCTCAACATTGAAAAACACCAAGTTCAACAACAAACTCAAGATTGAAAAACACCAACAAATTCAACAACCTCAACATTGAAAAACAACAACAACCTCAACATTGAAAAACACCAACAAATTCAACAACAACCTCAACATTGAAAAACACCAACAAATTCAACAACAACCTCAACATTGAAAAACAACAACAACCTCAACATTGAAAAACACCAACAAATTCAACAACAACCTCAACATTGAAAAACAACAACAACCTCAACATTGAAAAACACCAACAAATTCAACAACAACCTCAAAATTGAAAAACAACAACAAACTCAACATTGAAAAACACCTACAAATTCAACAACAACCTCAACATTGAAAAACAACAAGAACCTCAACATTGAAAAACACCAACAAATTCAACAAGAACCTCAACATTGAAAAACAACAACAACCTCAACATTGAAAAACACCAACAAATTCATCAACAACCTCAACATTGAAAAAGACCAACAAATTCAACAACAACCTCAACATTGAAAAACAACAACAACCTCAACCTTCAAAAACACCAACAAATTCAACAACAACCTCAACATTGAAAAACAACAACAACCTCAACCTTCAAAAACACCAACAAATTCAACAACAACCTCAACATTGAAAAACAACAACAACCTCAACATTGAAAAACACCAACAAATTCAACAACAACCTCAACATTGAAAAACAACAACAACCTCAACATTGAAAAACAACAACCAGCTCAACAACAACCTCAACATTGAAAAACAACAACAACCTCAACATTGAAAAACACCAGCAAATTCAACAACAACCTCAACATTGAAAAACACCAACAAATTCAACAACAACCTCAACATTGAAAAACACCAACAACCTCAACATTGAAAAACACCAACAAATTCAACAACAACCTCAACATTGAAAAACAACAACAACCTCAACATTGAAAAACACCAACAAATTCAACAACAACCTCAACATTGAAAAACAGCAACAAACTCAACATAGAAAAACACCAACAAATTCAACAACAACCTCAGCATTGAAAAACAACAACAACCTCAACATTGAAAAACACCAACAAATTCAACAACAACCTCAACATTGAAAAACACCAACAAATTCAACAACAGCCTCAACATTGAAAAACACCAACAAACTCAACAACAACCTCAACATTGAAAAACAACAACAACCTCAACATTGAAAAACACCAACAAATTCAACAACAACCGCAACTTTGAAAAACACCAACAAATTCAACAACAAACTCAAGATTGAAAAACACCAACAAATTCAACAACCTCAACATTGAAAAACAACAACAACCTCAACATTGAAAAACACCAACAAATTCAACAACAACCTCAACATTGAAAAACACCAACAAATTCAACAACAACCTCAACATTGAAAAACAACAACAACCTCAACATTGAAAAACACCAACAAATTAAACAACAACCTCAACACTGAAAAACAACAACAACCTCAACATTGAAAAACACCAACAAATTCAACAACAACCTCAACATTGAAAAATAACAACAAACTCAACATTCAAAAACACCTACAAATTCAACAACAACCTCAACATTGAAAAACAACAACAACCTCAACATTGAAAAACACCAACAAATTCAACAATAACCTCAACATTGAAAAACAACAACAACCTCAACATTGAAAAACACCAACAAATTCAACAACAACCTCAACATTGAAAAACACCAACAAATTCAGCAACAACCTCAACATTGAAAAACATCAACAACCTCAACATTGAAAAACACCAACAAGTACAACAACAACCTGAACATTGAAAAACAACAACAACCACAACATTGAAAAACACCAACAAATTCAACAACAACCTCAACTTTGAAAAACAATAACAAATTCAACAACAACCTCAGCATTGAAAAACAACAACAACCTCAACATTGAAAAACACCAACAAATTCAACAACAACCTCAACATTGAAAAACAACAACAACTTCAACATTGAAAAATAGCAACAAATTTAACAACAACTTCAACATTGAAAAACACCAACAAATTCAACAACAACCTCGAAATTGAAAAACACCAACAAATTCAACAACAACCTCAACATTGAAAAACAACAACAACCTCAACATTGAAAAACACCAACAAATTCAACAACAACCTCAACATTGAAAAACAACAACAACCTCAACATTGAAAAACACCAACAAATTCAACAACAACCTCGAAATTGAAAAACACCAACAAATTCAACAACAACTTCAACATTGAAAAACACCAACAAATTCAACAACAACCTCGACATTGAAAAACACCATCAAAGTCAACAACAACCTCAACATTGCAAAACACCAACAACCTCAAAATTGAAAAAACACCAACAAATTCAACAACAACCTCAACATTTAAAAACAACAACAGCCTCAACTTTGAAAAACACCAACAAATTCAACAACAACCTCAACATTGAAAAACACCAACAAATTCAACAACAACCTCAACATTGAAAAACAACAACCTCAACATTGAAAAACACCAACAAATTCAACGAAAAATTCAACATTGAAAAACACCAACAAATTCAACAACAACCACAACTTTGAAAAACAACAACAACCTCATCATGGAAAAACACCAACAAATTCAACAACAACCTCAACACTGAAAAACAACAGCATCCTCAAAATTGAAAAACACCAACAATTTCAACAACAACCCCAACATTTAAAAACAACAACAACCTCAACATTGAAAAACAACAACAACCTCAACATTGAAAAACACCAACAAATTCCACAACAACCTCAACATTGAAAAACAACAACAACCTCAACATTGAAAAACACCAACAAATTCAACAACAACTTCAACATTGAAAAACACCAACAAATTCAACAACAACCTAAACATTGTAAAACAGCAACAACCTCAACATTGAAAAAAACCATCAAATTCAACAACAACCTCAACATTGAAAAACCACAACAACCTCAACATTGAAAAACACCAACAAATTCAACAACAACCTCAACATTGAAAAACAACGACAACCTCAACATTGCAAAACACCAGCAAATTCAACAACAACCTCAAAATTTAAAAACACCAACAAATTCAACAACAACCTCAACATTGAAAACACCAACAAATTCAACAACAACCTCAACATTTAAAAACGCCAACAAATTCAACAACCACCTCAACATTGAAAAACAATAACCTCAACATTGAAAAACACCAACAAATTCAACAAAAAATTCAACATTGAAAAACACCAACAAATTCAACAACAACCCCGACATTGAAAAACAACAACAAATTCAACAACAACCTCAACATTGAAAAACAACAACATCCTCAAAATTGAAAAACACCAACAAATTCAACCACATCCCCAACATTGAAAAACAACAACAACCTGAACATTGAAAAACACCAACAAATTCAACAACAACCTCAACATTGAAAAACACCAACAAATTCAACAACAACCTCAACATTGAAAAACACCAACAAATTCAACAACAACCTCAACATTGAAAAAACAACAACAACCTCAACATTGAAAAACAACAACAAATTCAACAACAACCTCAACATTGAAAAACAACAACAAATTCAACAACAACCTCAGCATTGAAAAACAACAACAACCTCAACATTGAAAAACACCAACAAATTCAACAATAACCTCAACATTGAAAAACAACAACAACCTCAACATTGAAAAACACCAACAAATTCATCAACAACCTCAACATTGAAAAAGATCAACAAATTCAACAACAACCTCAACATTGAAAAACAACAGCAACCTCAACATTGAAAAACACCAACAAATTCAACAACAACCTCAACATTGAAAAACAACAACAACCTCAACATTGAAAAACACCAACAAATTCAACAACAACCTCAACATTGAAAAACAACAACAACCTCAACATTGAAAAAACACCAACAAATTCAACAACAACCTCAACATTGAAAAACAACAACCAGCTCAACAACAACCTCAACATTGAAAAACAACAACAAACTCAACATTGAAAAACACCAACAAATTCAACAACAACCTCAACATTGAAAAGCAACAACAAATTCAACAACAACCTCAACATTGAAAAACACCAACAACCTCAACATTGAAAAACACGAACAAATTCAACAACCTCAACATTGAAAAACAACAACAACCTCAACATTGAAAAACACCAACAAATTCAACAACAACCTCAACATTGAAAAACAACAACAAACTCAACATAGAAAAACACCAACAAATTCAACAACAACCTCAGCATTGAAAAACAACAACAACCTCAACATTGAAAAACACCAACAAATTCAACAACAACCTCAACATTGAAAAACACCAACAAATTCAACAACAACCTCAACATTGAAAAACACCAACAAACTCAACAACAACCTCAACATTGAAAAACAACAACAACCTCAACATTGAAAAACACCAACAAATTCAACAACAACCGCAACATTGAAAAACACCAACAAATTCAACAACAAACTCAAGATTGAAAAACACCAACAAATTCAACAACCTCAACATTGAAAAACAACAACAACCTCAACATTGAAAAACACCAACAAATTCAACAACAACCTCAACATTGAAAAACACCAACAAATTCAACAACAACCTCGACATTGAAAAACACCAACAACCTCAACATTGAAAAACACCAACAAATTCAACAACAACCTCAACATTGAAAAACACCAACAAATTCAACAACAACCTCAACACTGAAAAACAACAACAACCTCAACATTGAAAAACACCAACAAATTCAACAACAACCTCAACATTGAAAAATAACAACAAACTCAACATTGAAAAACACCTACAAATTCAACAACAACCTCAACATTGAAAAACAACAACAACCTCAACATTGAAAAACACCAACAAATTCAACAATAACCTCAACATTGAAAAACAACAACAACCTCAACATTGAAAAACACCAACAAATTCAACAACAACCTCAACATTGAAAAACACCAACAAATTCAACAACAACCTCAACATTGAAAAACATCAACAACCTCAACATTGAAAAACACCAACAAATACAACAACAACCTGAACATTGAAAAACAACAACAACCTCAACATTGAAAAACACCAACAAATTCAACATCAACCTCAACTTTGAAAAACAATAACAAATTCAACAACAACCTCAGCATTGAAAAACACCAACAAATTCAACAACAACCTCAACATTGAAAAACAACAACAACTTCAACATTGAAAAACAGCAACAAATTCAACAACAACTTCAACATTGAAAAACACCAACAAATTCAACAACAACCTCGAAATTGAAAAACACCAACAAATTCAACAACAACCTCAACATTGAAAAAAAACAACAACCTCAACATTGAAAAACACCAACAAATTCAACAACAACCTCAACATTGAAAAACAACAACAACCTCAACATTGAAAAACACCAACAAATTCAACAACAACCTAGAAATTGAAAAACACCAACAAATTCAACAACAACTTCAACATTGAAAAACACCAACAAATTCAACAACAACCTCGACATTGAAAAACACCATCAAAGTCAACAACAACCTCAACATTGAAAAACACCAACAACCTCAAAATTGAAAAAACACCAACAAATTCAACAACAACCTCAACATTTAAAAACAACAACAGCCTCAACTTTGAAAAACACCAACAAATTCAACAACAACCTCAACATTGAAAAACACCAACAAATTCAACAACAACCTCAACATTGAAAAACAACAACCTCAACATTGAAAAACACCAACAAATTCAACGAAAAATTCAACATTGAATAACACCAACAAATTCAACAACAACCACAACTTTGAAAAACAACAACAACCTCATCATGGAAAAACACCAAGAAATTCAACAACAACCTCAACACTGAAAAACAAAAACATCCTCAAAATTGAAAAACACCAACAAATTCAACAACAACCCCAACATTTAAAAACAACAACAACCTCAACATTGAAAAACAACAACAACCTCAACATTGAAAAACACCAACAAATTCAACAACAACCTCAACATTGAAAAACAACAACAACCTCAACATTGAAAAACACCAACAAATTCAACAACAACCTCAACATTGAAAAACAACAACAACCTCAACATTGAAAAACACCAACAAATTCAACAACAACTTCAACATTGAAAAACACCAACAAATTCAACAACAACCTCAACATTGTAAAACAGCAACAACCTCAACATTGAAAAAAACCATCAAATTCAACAACAACCTCAACATTGAAAAACCACAACAACCTCAACATTGAAAAACACCAACAAATTCAACAACAACCTCAACATTGAAAAACAACAACAACCTCAACATTGCAAAACACCAGCAAATTCAACAACAACCTCAACATTTAAAAACACGAACAAATTCAACAACAACCTCAACATTGAAAACACCAACAAATTCAACAACAACCTCAACATTTAAAAACGCCAACAAATTCAACAACCACCTCAACATTGAAAAACAACAACCTCAACATTGAAAAACACCAACAAATTCAACAACAACCCCGACATTGAAAAACACCAACAAATTCAACAACAACCTCAACATTGAAAAACAACAACATCCTCAAAATTGAAAAACACCAACAAATTCAACAACAACCCCAACATTGAAAAACAACAACAACCTGAACATTGAAAAACACCAACAAATTCAACAACAACCTCAACATTGAAAAACACCAACAAATTCAACAACAACCTCAACATTGAAAAACACCAACAAATTCAACAACAACGTCAACATTGAAAAACAACAACAACCTCAACATTGAAAAACACCAACAAATTCAACAACAACCTCAACATTGAAAAACACCAAAAAATTCAACAACAACCTCAGCATTGAAAAACAACAACAACCTCAACATTGAAAAACACCAACAAATTCAACAACAACCTCAACATTGAAAAACGACAACAACCTCAACATTGAAAAACACCAACAAATTCAACAAAAACTTCAACATTGAAAAACACCAACAAATTCAACAACAACCTCGAAATTGAAAAACACCAACAAATTCGACAACAACTTCAACATTGAAAAACACCATCAAATTCAACAACAACCTCAACATTGAAAAACACCAACAACCTCAAAATTGAAAAACACCAACAAATTCAACAACAACCTCAACATTGAAAAACAACAACAACCTCAACATTGAAAAACACCAACAAATTCAACAACAACCTCAACATTGAAAAACACCAACAAATTCAACAACAACCTCAACATTGAAAAACACCAACAAACTCAACAACAACCTCAACATTGAAAAACAACAACAACCTCAACATTGAAAAACACCAACAAATTCAACAACAACCTCAACATTGAAAAACACAAAGTTCAACAACAAACTCAAGATTGAAAAACACCAACAAATTCAACAACCTCAACATTGAAAAACAACAACAACCTCAACATTGAAAAACACCAACAAATTCAACAACAACCTCAACATTGAAAAACACCAACAAATTCAACAACAACCTCAACATTGAAAAACAACAACAACCTCAACATTGAAAAACACCAACAAATTCAACAACAACCTCAACATTGAAAAACAACAACAACCTCAACATTGAAAAACACCAACAAATTCAACAACAACCTCAACATTGAAAAACAACAACCAGCTCAAGAACAACCTCAACATTGAAAAACAACAACAACCTCAACATTGAAAAACACCAACAAATTCAACAACAACCTCAACATTGAAAAACACCAACAAATTCAACAACAACCTCAACATTGAAAAACAACAACAACCTCAACATTGAAAAACACCAACAAATTCAACAACAACCTCAACATTGAAAAACAACAACAACCTCAACATTGAAAAACACCTACAAATTCAACAACAACCTCAACATTGAAAAACAACAACAAACTCAACATAGAAAAACACCAACAAATTCAACAACAACCTCAGCATTGAAAAACAACAACAACCTCAACATTGAAAAACACCAACAAATTCAACAACAACCTCAACATTGAAAAACACCAACAAATTCAACAACAACCTCAACATTGAAAAACACCAACAAACTCAACAACAACCTCAACATTGAAAAACAACAACAACCTCAACATTGAAAAACACCAACAAATTGAACAACAACCTCAACATTGAAAAACACCAACAAATTCAACAACAAACTCAAGATTGAAAAACACCAACAAATTCAACAACCTCAACATTGAAAAACAACAACAACCTCAACATTGAAAAACACCAACAAATTCAACAACAACCTCAACATTGAAAAACACCAACAAATTCAACAACAACCTCAACATTGAAAAACAACAACAACCTCAACATTGAAAAACACCAACAAATTAAACAACAACCTCAACACGAAAAACAACAACAACCTCAACATTGAAAAACACCAACAAATTCAACAACAACCTCAACAGTGAAAAATAACAACAAACTCAACATTGAAAAACACCTACAAATTCAACAACAACCTCAACATTGAAAAACAACAACAACCTCAACATTGAAAAACACCAACAAATTCAACAATAACCTGAACATTGAAAAACAACAACAACCTCAACATTGAAAAACACCAACAAATTCAACAACAACCTCAACATTGAAAAACACCAACAAATTCAACAACAACCTCAACATTGAAAAACATCAACAACCTCAACATTGAAAAACACCAACAAATACAACAACAACCTGAACATTGAAAAACAACAACAACCTCAACATTGAAAAACACCAACAAATTCAACAACAACCTCAACTTTGAAAAACAATAACAAATTTAACAACAACCTCAGCATTGAAAAACAACAACAACCTCAACATTGAAAAACACCAACAAATTCAACAACAACCTCAACATTGAAAAACAACAACAACTTCAACATTGAAAAACAGCAACAAATTCAACAACAACTTCAACATTGAAAAACACCAACAAATTCAACAACAACCTCGAAATTGAAAAACACCAACAAATTCAACAACAACCTCAACATTGAAAAACAACAACAACCTCAACATTGAAAAACACCAACAAATTCAACAACAACCTCAACATTGAAAAACAACAACAACCTCAACATTGAAAAACACCAACAAATTCAACAACAACCTCAACATTTAAAAACAACAACAAATTCAACAACAACCTCAACATGGAAAAACAACAACAATCTCAACATTGAAAAACACCAACAAATTCAACAACAACCTCAACAGTGAAAAACAGCAACAACCTCAACATTGAAAAACACCAACAAATTCAACAACAACCTCAACATTGAAAAACACCAACAAATTCAACAACAACCTCAACATTGAAAAACACCAACAAATTCAACAGCAAACTCAACAGTGAAAAACACCAACAAATTCAACAACAACCTCAACATTTAAAAACAACAACAAATTCAACAACAACTTCAACATTGAAAAGCACCAACAAATTCAACAACAACCTCAACATTGAAAAACAAGAACAACCTCAACATTGAAAAACACCAACAAATTCAACAACAACCTCAAAATTGAAAAGCACCAACAAATTCAACAACAACCTCAACATTGAAAAACAAGAACAACCTCAACATTGAAAAACACCAACAAATTCAACAACAACCTCAACATTGAAAAACAACAACAACTTCAACATTGAAAAACACCAACAAATTCAACAACAACCTCAAAATTGAAAAACAACAACAAACTCAACATTGAAAAACACCAACAAATTCAACAACAACCTCAACATTGAAAAACAACAACAACTTCAACATTGAAAAATACCAACATATTCAACAACAACCTCAACATTGAAAAACACCATCAAATTCAACAACAACCTCAACATTGAAAAACAAAAACAACCTAAACATTGAAAAACACCAACAAATTCAACAACAACCTCAACATTGAAAAACAACAACAACCTCGAAATTGAAAAACACCAACAAATTCAACAACAACTTCAACATTGAAAAACACCAACAAATTCAACAACAACCTCGACATTGAAAAACACCATCAAATTCAACAACAACCTCGACATTGAAAAACAGCATCAAATTCAACAACAACCTCAACATTGAAAAACACCAACAACCTCAAAATTGAAAAAACACCAACAAATTCAACAACAACCTCAACATTTAAAAACAACAATAACCTCAACATTGAAAAACACCAACAAATTCAACAACAGCCTCAACATTGAAAAACACCAACAAATTCAACATCAACCTCAAAATTGAAAAACAACAACCTCAACATTGAAAAACACCAACAAATTCAACAAAAAATTCAACATTGAAAAACACCAACAAATTCGACAACAACCTCAACTTTGAAAAACAACAACAACCTCATCATGGAAAAACACCAACAAATTCAACAACAACCTCAACATTGAAAAACAACAACATCCTCAAAATTGAAAAACACCAACAAATTCAACAACAACCCCAACATTTAAAAACAACAACAACCTCAACATTGAAAAACACCAACAAATTCAACAACAACCTCAACATTGAAAAACACCAACAAATTCAACAACAACCTCAACATTGAAAAACACCAACCAGCTCAACAACAACCTCAACATTGAAAATCAACAACAACCTCAACATTGAAAAAGAGCAACAAATTCAACAACAACCTCAACATTGAAAAACAACAACACCCTCAACATTGAAAAACACCAACAAATTCAACAACAACTTCAACATTGAAAAACACCAACAAATTCAACAACAACCTCGAAATTGAAAAACACCAACAAATACAACAACAACCTCAACATTGAAAAACAACAACAACCTCAACATTGAAAAACACCAACAAATTCAACAACAACCTCAACATTGAAAAACAACAACAACCTCAACATTGCACAACACCAGCAAACTCAACAACAACCTCAACGTTTAAAAACACCAACAAATTCAACAACAACCTCAACATTGAAAACACCAACAAATTCAACAACAACCTCAACATTTAAAAACGCCAACAAATTCAACAACCACCTCAACATTGAAAAACAACAACCTCAACATTGAAAAACACCAACAAATTCAACAACAACCCCGACATTGAAAAACACCAACAAATTCAACAACAACCCCGACATTGAAAAACACCAACAAATTCAACAACAACCTTAACATTGAAAAACAACAACATCCTCAAAATTGAAAAACACCAACAAATTCAACAACAACCCCAACATTTAAAAACAACAACAAACTCATCATTGAAAAACACCTACAAATTCAACAACCTCAACATTGAAAAACAACAACAAACTCAAAAACAACCTCAACATTGAAAAACAACAACAACCTCAACTTTGAAAAACACCAACAAATTCAACAACAACCTCAACATTGAAAAACACCAACAAATTCAACAACAACCTCAACATTGAAAAACACCAACAAATTCAACAACAACCTCAACTTGAAAAACAACAACAAACTCAACAACAACCTCAACATTGAGAAACAACAACAACCTCAACATTGAAAAATACCAACAAATTCAACAACAACCTCAACATTGAAAAACACCAACAAATTCAACAACAACCTCAACATTGAAAAACACCAACAAACTCAACAACAACCTCAACATTGAAAAACAACAACAACCTCAACATTGAAAAACACCAACAAATTCAACAATAACCTCAACATTGAAAAACACCAACAAATTCAACAACAACCTCAACATTGAAAAACACCAACAAACTCAACAACAACCTCAACATTGAAAAACAACAACAACCTCAACATTGAAAAACACCAACAAATTCAGCAACAACCTCAACATTGAAAAACAACAACAACCTCAACATTGAAAAACACCAACAAATTCAACAACAATCTCAACTTTGAAAAACAAGAACAAACTCAACATTGAAAAACACCAACAAATTCAACAACAACCTCAACATTGAAAAACAACAACAACCTCAACATTGAAAAACACCAACAAATTCAACAACAACTTCAACATTGAAAAACAACAACAACCTCAACATTGAAAAACACCAACAAATTCAACAACAACCTCAACATTGAAAAACGACAACAACCTCAACATTGCAAAACACCAGCAAATTCAACAACAACCTCAACATTTAAAAACACCAACAAATTCAACAACAACCTCAACATTGAAAACACCAACAAATTCAACAACAACCTCAACATTTAAAAACGTCAACAAATTCAACAACCACCTCAACATTGAAAAACAACAACCTCAACATTGAAAAACACCAACAAATTGAACAAAAAATTCAACATTGAAAAACAATAACAAATTCAACAACAACCCCGACATTGAAAAACACTAACAAATTCAACAACAACCTCAACATTGAAAAACAACAACAACCTCAACATTGAAAAACACCAACAAATTCAACAACAACCTCAACATTGAAAAACACCAACAAATTCAACAACAACCTCAACATTGAAAAACACCAACAAACTCAACAACAACCTCAACATTGAAAAACAACAACAACCTCAACATTGAAAAACACCAACAAATTCAACAGCAACCTCAACATTGAAAAACACCAACAAGTTCAACAACAAACTCAAGATTGAAAAACACCAACAAATTCAACAACCTCAACATTGAAAAACAACAACAACCTCAACATTGAAAAACACCAACAAATTCAACAACAACCTCAACATTGAAAAACACCAACAAATTCAACAACAACCTCAACATTGCAAAACAACAACAACCTCAACATTGAAAAACACCAGCAAATTCAACAACAACCTCAACATTGAAAAACAACAACAACCACAACATTGAAAAACACCAACAAATTCAACAACAACCTCAACATTGAAAAACAACAACAAACTCAACATTGAAAAACACCAACAAATTCAACAACAACTTCAACATTGAAAAACACCAACAAATTCAACAACAACCTCGAAATTGAAAAACACCAACAAATACAACAACAACCTCAACATTGAAAAACAACAACAACCTCAACATTGAAAAACACCAACAAATTCAACAACAACCTCAACATTGAAAAACAACAACAACCTCAACATTGCACAACACCAGCAAACTCAACAACAACCTCAACGTTTAAAAACACCAACAAATTCAACAACAACCTCAACATTGAAAACACCAACAAATTCAACAACAACCTCAACATTTAAAAACGCCAACAAATTCAACAACCACCTCAACATTGAAAAACAACAACCTCAACATTGAAAAACACCAACAAATTCAACAAAAAATTCAACATTGAAAAACACCAACAAATTCAACAACAACCCCGACATTGAAAAACACCAACAAATTCAACAACAACCTTAACATTGAAAAACAACAACATCCTCAAAATTGAAAAACACCAACAAATTCAACAACAACCCCAACATTTAAAAACAACAACAACCTCAACATTGAAAAACACCAACAAATTCAACAACAACCTCAACATTGAAAAACACCAACAAATTCAACAACAACCTCAACATTGAAAAACACCAACAAACTCAAAAACAACCTCAACATTGAAAAACAACAACAACCTCAACTTTGAAAAACACCAACAAATTCAACAACAACCTCAACATTGAAAAACACCAACAAATTCAACAACAACCTCAACATTGAAAAACACCAACAAATTCAACAACAACCTCAACTTGAAAAACAACAACAAACTCAACAACAACCTCAACATTGGAAAACAACAACAACCTCAACATTGAAAAATACCAACAAATTCAACAACAACCTCAACATTGAAAAACACCAACAAATTCAACAACAACCTCAACATTGAAAAACACCAACAAACTCAACAACAACCTCAACATTGAAAAACAACAACAACCTCAACATTGAAAAACACCAACAAATTCAACAATAACCTCAACATTGAAAAACACCAACAAATTCAACAACAACCTCAACATTGAAAAACACCAACAAACTCAACAACAACCTCAACATTGAAAAACAACAACAACCTCAACATTGAAAAACACCAACAAATTCAGCAACAACCTCAACATTGAAAAACAACAACAACCTCAACATTGAAAAACACCAACAAATTCAACAACAATCTCAACTTTGAAAAACAAGAACAAACTCAACATTGAAAAACACCAACAAATTCAACAACAACCTCAACATTGAAAAACAACAACAACCTCAACATTGAAAAACACCAACAAATTCAACAACAACTTCAACATTGAAAAACAACAACAACCTCAACATTGAAAAACACCAACAAATTCAACAACAACCTCAACATTGAAAAACGACAACAACCTCAACATTGCAAAACACCAGCAAATTCAACAACAACCTCAACATTTAAAAACACCAACAAATTCAACAACAACCTCAACATTGAAAACACCAACAAATTCAACAACAACCTCAACATTTAAAAACGTCAACAAATTCAACAACCACCTCAACATTGAAAAACAACAACCTCAACATTGAAAAACACCAACAAATTGAACAAAAAATTCAACATTGAAAAACAATAACAAATTCAACAACAACCCCGACATTGAAAAACACTAACAAATTCAACAACAACCTCAACATTGAAAAACAACAACAACCTCAACATTGAAAAACACCAACAAATTCAACAACAACCTCAACATTGAAAAACACCAACAAATTCAACAACAACCTCAACATTGAAAAACACCAACAAACTCAACAACAACCTCAACATTGAAAAACAACAACAACCTCAACATTGAAAAACACCAACAAATTCAACAGCAACCTCAACATTGAAAAACACCAACAAGTTCAACAACAAACTCAAGATTGAAAAACACCAACAAATTCAACAACCTCAACATTGAAAAACAACAACAACCTCAACATTGAAAAACACCAACAAATTCAACAACAACCTCAACATTGAAAAACACCAACAAATTCAACAACAACCTCAACATTGCAAAACAACAACAACCTCAACATTGAAAAACACCAGCAAATTCAACAACAACCTCAACATTGAAAAACAACAACAACCACAACATTGAAAAACACCAACAAATTCAACAACAACCTCAACATTGAAAAACAACAACAAACTCAACATTGAAAAACACCTACAAATTCAACAACAACCTCAACATTGAAAAACAACAACAACCTCAACATTGAAAAACACCAACAAATTCAACAATAACCTCAACATTGAAAAACAACAACAACCTCAACATTGAAAAACACCGACAAATTCAACAACAATCTCAACATTGAAAAACACCAACAAATTCAACAACAACCTCAACATTGAAAAACAACAACAACCTCAACCTTCAAAAACACCAACAAATTCAACAACAACCTCAAAATTGAAAAACAACAACAACCTCAACATTGAAAAACACCAACAAATTCAACAACAACCTCAACATTGAAAAACAACAACAACCTCAACATTGAAAAACACCAACAAATTCAACAGCAACCTCAACATTGAAAAACAACAACAACCTCAAAATTGAAAAACACCAACAAATTCAACAACAACTTCAACATTGAAAAACAACAACCAGCTCAACAACAACCTCAACATTGAAAAACACCAACAAATTCAACAACAACCTCAACATTGAAAAACATCAACAAATTCAACAACAACCTCAACATTGAAAAGCAACAACAACCTCAACATTGAAAAACACCAACAAATTCAACAACAACCTCAACACTGAAAAACAACAACAACCTCAACATTGAAAAACACCAACAAATTCAACAACAACCTCAACATTGAAAAACAACAACAAACTCAACATAGAAAAACACCAACAAATTCAACAACAACCTCAGCATTGAAAAACAACAACAACCTCAACATTGAAAAACACCAACAAATTCAACAACAACCTCAACATTGAAAAACACCAACAAATTCAACAACAACCTCAACATTGAAAAACACCAACAAACTCAACAACAACCTCAACATTGAAAAACAACAACAACCTCAACATTGAAAAACACCAACAAATTGAACAACAACCTCAACATTGAAAAACACCAACAAATTCAACAACAAACTCAAGATTGAAAAACACCAACAAATTCAACAACCTCAACATTGAAAAACAACAACAACCTCAACATTGAAAAACACCAACAAATTCAACAACAACCTCAACATTGAAAAACACCAACAAATTCAACAACAACCTCAACATTGAAAAACAACAACAACCTCAACATTGAAAAACACCAACAAATTAAACAACAACCTCAACACGAAAAACAACAACAACCTCAACATTGAAAAACACCAACAAATTCAACAACAACCTCAACAGTGAAAAATAACAACAACCTCAACATTGAAAAACAACAACAAACTCAACATAGAAAAACACCAACAAATTCAACAACAACCTCAGCATTGAAAAACAACAACAACCTCAACATTGAAAAACACCAACAAATTCAACAACAACCTCAACATTGAAAAACACCAACAAATTCAACAACAACCTCAACATTGAAAAACACCAACAAACTCAACAACAACCTCAACATTGAAAAACAACAACAACCTCAACATTGAAAAACACCAACAAATTGAACAACAACCTCAACATTGAAACACACCAACAAATTCAACAACAAACTCAAGATTGAAAAACACCAACAAATTCAACAACCTCAACATTGAAAAACAACAACAACCTCAACATTGAAAAACACCAACAAATTCAACAACAACCTCAACATTGAAAAACACCAACAAATTCAACAACAACCTCAACATTGAAAAACAACAACAACCTCAACATTGAAAAACACCAACAAATTAAACAACAACCTCAACACGAAAAACAACAACAACCTCAACATTGAAAAACACCAACAAATTCAACAACAACCTCAACAGTGAAAAATAACAACAAACTCAACATTGAAAAACACCTACAAATTCAACAACAACCTCAACATTGAAAAACAACAACAACCTCAACATTGAAAAACACCAACAAATTCAACAATAACCTCAACATTGAAAAACACCAACAAATTCAACAACAACCTCAACATTGAAAAACACCAACAAACTCAACAACAACCTCAACATTGAAAAACAACAACAACCTCAACATTGAAAAACACCAACAAATTCAGCAACAACCTCAACATTGAAAAACAACAACAACCTCAACATTGAAAAACACCAACAAATTCAACAACAATCTCAACTTTGAAAAACAAGAACAAACTCAACATTGAAAAACACCAACAAATTCAACAACAACCTCAACATTGAAAAACAACAACAACCTCAACATTGAAAAACACCAACAAATTCAACAACAACTTCAACATTGAAAAACAACAACAACCTCAACATTGAAAAACACCAACAAATTCAACAACAACCTCAACATTGAAAAACGACAACAACCTCAACATTGCAAAACACCAGCAAATTCAACAACAACCTCAACATTTAAAAACACCAACAAATTCAACAACAACCTCAACATTGAAAACACCAACAAATTCAACAACAACCTCAACATTTAAAAACGTCAACAAATTCAACAACCACCTCAACATTGAAAAACAACAACCTCAACATTGAAAAACACCAACAAATTGAACAAAAAATTCAACATTGAAAAACAATAACAAATTCAACAACAACCCCGACATTGAAAAACACTAACAAATTCAACAACAACCTCAACATTGAAAAACAACAACAACCTCAACATTGAAAAACACCAACAAATTCAACAACAACCTCAACATTGAAAAACACCAACAAATTCAACAACAACCTCAACATTGAAAAACACCAACAAACTCAACAACAACCTCAACATTGAAAAACAACAACAACCTCAACATTGAAAAACACCAACAAATTCAACAGCAACCTCAACATTGAAAAACACCAACAAGTTCAACAACAAACTCAAGATTGAAAAACACCAACAAATTCAACAACCTCAACATTGAAAAACAACAACAACCTCAACATTGAAAAACACCAACAAATTCAACAACAACCTCAACATTGAAAAACACCAACAAATTCAACAACAACCTCAACATTGCAAAACAACAACAACCTCAACATTGAAAAACACCAGCAAATTCAACAACAACCTCAACATTGAAAAACAACAACAACCACAACATTGAAAAACACCAACAAATTCAACAACAACCTCAACATTGAAAAACAACAACAAACTCAACATTGAAAAACACCTACAAATTCAACAACAACCTCAACATTGAAAAACAACAACAACCTCAAAATTGAAAAACACCAACAAATTCAACAATAACCTCAACATTGAAAAACAACAACAACCTCAACATTGAAAAACACCGACAAATTCAACAACAATCTCAACATTGAAAAACACCAACAAATTCAACAACAACCTCAACATTGAAAAACAACAACAACCTCAACCTTCAAAAACACCAACAAATTCAACAACAACCTCAACATTGAAAAACAACAACAACCTCAACATTGAAAAACACCAACAAATTCAACAACAACCTCAACATTGAAAAACAACAACAACCTCAACATTGAAAAACACCAACAAATTCAACAGCAACCTCAACATTGAAAAACAACAACAACCTCAAAATTGAAAAACACCAACAAATTCAACAACAACTTCAACATTGAAAAACAACAACCAGCTCAACAACAACCTCAACATTGAAAAACACCAACAAATTCAACAACAACCTCAACATTGAAAAACATCAACAAATTCAACAACAACCTCAACATTGAAAAGCAACAACAACCTCAACATTGAAAAACACCAACAAATTCAACAACAACCTCAACACTGAAAAACAACAACAACCTCAACATTGAAAAACACCAACAAATTCAACAACAACCTCAACATTGAAAAACAACAACAAACTCAACATAGAAAAACACCAACAAATTCAACAACAACCTCAGCATTGAAAAACAACAACAACCTCAACATTGAAAAACACCAACAAATTCAACAACAACCTCAACATTGAAAAACACCAACAAATACAACAACAACCTCAACATTGAAAAACACCAACAAACTCAACAACAACCTCAACATTGAAAAACAACAACAACCTCAACATTGAAAAACACCAACAAATTGAACAACAACCTCAACATTGAAAAACACCAACAAATTCAACAACAAACTCAAGATTGAAAAACACCAACAAATTCAACAACCTCAACATTGAAAAACAACAACAACCTCAACATTGAAAAACACCAACAAATTCAACAACAACCTCAACATTGAAAAACACCAACAAATTCAACAACAACCTCAACATTGAAAAACAACAACAACCTCAACATTGAAAAACACCAACAAATTCAACAACAACCTCAACATTGCAAAACAACAACAACCTCAACATTGAAAAACACCAGCAAATTCAACAACAACCTCAACATTGAAAAACAACAACAACCACAACATTGAAAAACTCCAACAAATTCAACAACAACCTCAACATTGAAAAACAACAACAAACTCAACATTGAAAAACACCTACAAATTCAACAACAACCTCAACATTGAAAAACAACAACAACCTCAAAATTGAAAAACACCAACAAATTCAACAATAACCTCAACATTGAAAAACAACAACAACCTCAACATTGAAAAACACCGACAAATTCAACAACAATCTCAACATTGAAAAACACCAACAAATTCAACAACAACCTCAACATTGAAAAACAACAACAACCTCAACCTTCAAAAACACCAACAAATTCAACAACAACCTCAACATTGAAAAACAACAACAACCTCAACATTGAAAAACACCAACAAATTCAACAACAACCTCAACATTGAAAAACAACAACAACCTCAACATTGAAAAACACCAACAAATTCAACAGCAACCTCAACATTGAAAAACAACAACAACCTCAAAATTGAAAAACACCAACAAATTCAACAACAACTTCAACATTGAAAAACAACAACCAGCTCAACAACAACCTCAACATTGAAAAACACCAACAAATTCAACAACAACCTCAACATTGAAAAACATCAACAAATTCAACAACAACCTCAACATTGAAAAGCAACAACAACCTCAACATTGAAAAACACCAACAAATTCAACAACAACCTCAACACTGAAAAACAACAACAACCTCAACATTGAAAAACACCAACAAATTCAACAACAACCTCAACATTGAAAAACAACAACAAACTCAACATAGAAAAACACCAACAAATTCAACAACAACCTCAGCATTGAAAAACAACAACAACCTCAACATTGAAAAACACCAACAAATTCAACAACAACCTCAACATTGAAAAACACCAACAAATTCAACAACAACCTCAACATTGAAAAACACCAACAAACTCAACAACAACCTCAACATTGAAAAACAACAACAACCTCAACATTGAAAAACACCAACAAATTGAACAACAACCTCAACATTGAAAAACACCAACAAATTCAACAACAAATTCAAGATTGAAAAACACCAACAAATTCAACAACCTCAACATTGAAAAACAACAACAACCTCAACATTGAAAAACACCAACAAATTCAACAACAACCTCAACATTGAAAAACACCAACAAATTCAACAACAACCTCAACATTGAAAAACAACAACAACCTCAACATTGAAAAACACCAACAAATTAAACAACAACCTCAACACGAAAAACAACAACAACCTCAACATTGAAAAACACCAACAAATTCAACAACAACCTCAACAGTGAAAAATAACAACAAACTCAACATTGAAAAACACCTACAAATTCAACAACAACCTCAACATTGAAAAACAACAACAACCTCAACATTGAAAAACACCAACAAATTCAACAATAACCTCAACATTGAAAAACAACAACAACCTCAACATTGAAAAACACCAACAAATTCAACAACAACCTCAACATTGAAAAACACCAACAAATTCAACAACAACCTCAACATTGAAAAACATCAACAACCTCAACATTGAAAAACACCAACAAATACAACAACAACCTGAACATTGAAAAACAACAACAACCTCAACATTGAAAAACACCAACAAATTCAACAACAACCTCAACTTTGAAAAACAATAACAAATTTAACAACAACCTCAGCATTGAAAAACAACAACAACCTCAACATTGAAAAACACCAACAAATTCAACAACAACCTCAACATTGAAAAACAACAACAACTTCAACATTGAATAACAGCAACAAATTCAACAACAACTTCAACATTGAAAAACACCAACAAATTCAACAACAACCTCGAAATTGAAAAACACCAACAAATTCAACAACAACCTCAACATTGAAAAACAACAACAACCTCAACATTGAAAAACACCAACAAATTCAACAACAACCTCAACATTGAAAAACAACAACAACCTCAACATTGAAAAACACCAACAAATTCAACAACAACCTCAACATTTAAAAACAACAACAAATTCAACAACAACCTCAACATGGAAAAACAACAACAATCTCAACATTGAAAAACACCAACAAATTCAACAACAACCTCAACAGTGAAAAACAGCAACAACCTCAACATTGAAAAACACCAACAAATTCAACAACAACCTCAACATTGAAAAACACCAACAAATTCAACAACAACCTCAACATTGAAAAACACCAACAAATTCAACAACAAACTCAACAGTGAAAAACACCAACAAATTCAACAACAACCTCAACATTTAAAAACAACAACAAATTCAACAACAACCTCAACATTGAAAAGCACCAACAAATTCAACAACAACCTCAACATTGAAAAACAAGAACAACCTCAACATTGAAAAACACCAACAAATTCAACAACAACCTCAAAATTGAAAAGCACCAACAAATTCAACAACAACCTCAACATTGAAAAACAAGAACAACCTCAACATTGAAAAACACCAACAAATTCAACAACAACCTCAACATTGAAAAACAACAACAACCTCAACATTGAAAAACACCAACAAATTCAACAACAACCTCAAAATTGAAAAACAACAACAAACTCAACATTGAAAAACACCAACAAATTCAACAACAACCTCAACATTGAAAAACAACAACAACTTCAACATTGAAAAATACCAACATATTCAACAACAACCTCAACATTGAAAAACACCATCAAATTCAACAACAACCTCAACATTGAAAAACAACAACAACCTAAACATTGAAAAACACCAACAAATTCAACAACAACCTCAACATTGAAAAACAACAACAACCTCGAAATTGAAAAACACCAACAAATTCAACAACAACTTCAACATTGAAAAACACCAACAAATTCAACAACAACCTCGACATTGAAAAACAAAATCAAATTCAACAACAACCTCGACATTGAAAAACAGCATCAAATTCAACAACAACCTCAACATTGAAAAACACCAACAACCTCAAAATTGAAAAAACACCAACAAATTCAACAACAACCTCAACATTTAAAAACAACAATAACCTCAACATTGAAAAACACCAACAAATTCAACAACAGCCTCAACATTGAAAAACACCAACAAATTCAACATCAACCTCAAAATTGAAAAACAAAAACCTCAACATTGAAAAACACCAACAAATTCAACAACAACCTCAACATTGAAAAACACCAACAAATTCAACAACAACCTCAACATTGAAAAACACCAACCAGCTCAACAACAACCTCAACATTGAAAATCAACAACAACCTCAACATTGAAAAAGAGCAACAAATTCAATAACCTCAACATTGAAAAACAACAACACCCTCAACATTGAAAAACACCAACAAATTCAACAACAACTTCAACATTGAAAAACACCAACAAATTCAACAACAACCTCGAAATTGAAAAACACCAACAAATACAACAACAACCTCAACATTGAAAAACAACAACAACCTCAACATTGAAAAACACCAACAAATTCAACAACAACCTCAACATTGAAAAACAACAACAACCTCAACATTGCACAACACCAGCAAACTCAACAACAACCTCAACGTTTAAAAACACCAACAAATTCAACAACAACCTCAACATTGAAAACACCAACAAATTCAACAACAACCTCAACATTTAAAAACGCCAACAAATTCAACAACCACCTCAACATTGAAAAACACCAACCTCAACATTGAAAAACACCAACAAATTCAACAAAAAATTCAACATTGAAAAACACCAACAAATTCAACAACAACCCCGACATTGAAAAACACCAACAAATTCAACAACAACCTTAACATTGAAAAACAACAACATCCTCAAAATTGAAAAACACCAACAAATTCAACAACAACCCCAACATTTAAAAACAACAACAACCTCAACATTGAAAAACACCAACAAATTCAACAACAACCTCAACATTGAAAAACACCAACAAATTCAACAACAACCTCAACATTGAAAAACACCAACAAACTCAAAAACAACCTCAACATTGAAAAACAACAACAACCTCAACTTTGAAAAACACCAACAAATTCAACAACAACCTCAACATTGAAAAACACCAACAAATTCAACAACAACCTCAACATTGAAAAACACCAACAAATTCAACAACAACCTCAACTTGAAAAACAACAACAAACTCAACAACAACCTCAACATTGAAAAACAACAACAACCTCAACATTGAAAAACACCAACAAATTCAACAACAACCTCAACATTGAAAAACACCAACAAATTCAACAACAACCTCAACATTGAAAAACACCAACAAACTCAACAACAACCTCAACATTGAAAAACAACAACAACCTCAACATTGAAAAACACCAACAAATTCAACAATAACCTCAACATTGAAAAACACCAACAAATTCAACAACAACCTCAACATTGAAAAACACCAACAAACTCAACAACAACCTCAACATTGAAAAACAACAACAACCTCAACATTGAAAAACACCAACAAATTCAGCAACAACCTCAACATTGAAAAACAACAACAACCTCAACATTGAAAAACACCAACAAATTCAACAACAATCTCAACTTTGAAAAACAAGAACAAACTCAACATTGAAAAACACCAACAAATTCAACAACAACCTCAACATTGAAAAACAACAACAACCTCAACATTGAAAAACACCAACAAATTCAACAACAACTTCAACATTGAAAAACAACAACAACCTCAACATTGAAAAACACCAACAAATTCAACAACAACCTCAACATTGAAAAACAACAACAACCTCAACATTGCAAAACACCAGCAAATTCAACAACAACCTCAACATTTAAAAACACCAACAAATTCAACAACAACCTCAACATTGAAAACACCAACAAATTCAACAACAACCTCAACATTTAAAAACGTCAACAAATTCAACAACCACCTCAACATTGAAAAACAACAACCTCAACATTGAAAAACACCAACAAATTGAACAAAAAATTCAACATTGAAAAACAATAACAAATTCAACAACAACCCCGACATTGAAAAACACCAACAAATTCAACAACAACCTCAACATTGAAAAACAACAACAACCTCAACATTGAAAAACACCAACAAATTCAACAACAACCTCAACATTGAAAAACACCAACAAATTCAACAACAACCTCAACATTGAAAAACACCAACAAACTCAACTACAACCTCAACATTGAAAAAGAACAACAACCTCAACATTGAAAAACACCAACAAATTCAACAGCAACCTCAACATTGAAAAACACCAACAAGTTCAACAACAAACTCAAGATTGAAAAACACCAACAAATTCAACAACCTCAACATTGAAAAACAACAACAACCTCAACATTGAAAAACACCAACAAATTCAACAACAACCTCAACATTGAAAAACACCAACAAATTCAACAACAACCTCAACATTGCAAAACAACAACAACCTCAACATTGAAAAACACCAACAAATTCAACAACAACCTCAACATTGAAAAACAACAACAACCACAACATTGAAAAACACCAACAAATTCAACAACAACCTCAACATTGAAAAACAACAACAAACTCAACATTGAAAAACACCTACAAATTCAACAACAACCTCAACATTGAAAAACAACAACAACCTCAAAATTGAAAAACACCAACAAATTCAACAATAACCTCAACATTGAAAAACAACAACAACCTCAACATTGAAAAACACCGACAAATTCAACAACAACCTCAGCATTGAAAAACACCAACAAATTCAACAACAACCTCAACATTGAAAAACAACAACAACCTCAACCTTCAAAAACACCAACAAATTCAACAACAAATTCAACATTGAAAAACAACAACAACCTCAACATTGAAAAACACCAACAAATTCAACAACAACCTCAACATTGAAAAACAACAACAACCTCAACATTGAAAAACACCAACAAATTCAACAGCAACCTCAACATTGAAAAACAACAACAACCTCAAAATTGAAAAACACCAACAAATTCAACAACAACTTCAACATTGAAAAACAACAACCAGCTCAACAACAACCTCAACATTGAAAAACACCAACAAATTCAACAACAACCTCAACATTGAAAAACACCAACAACCTCAACATTGAAAAACAAAAACAAATTCAACAACAACCTCAACATTGAAAAACAACAACAACCTCAACATTGAAAAACACCAACAAATTCAACAACAACCTCAACATTGAAAAACAACAACAAACTCAACATTGAAAAACACCAACAAATTCAACAACAACCTCAACATTGAAAAACACCAACAAATTCAACAACAACCTCAACATTGAAAAACACCAACAAACTCAACAACAACCTCAACATTGAAAAACAACAACAACCTCAACATTGAAAAACACCAACAAATTCAACAACAACCTCAACATTGAAAAACACCAACAAATTCAACAACAAACTCAAGATTGAAAAACACCAACAAATTCAACAACCTCAACATTGAAAAACAACAACAACCTCAACATTGAAAAACACCAACAAATTCAACAACAACCTCAACATTGAAAAACATCAACAAATTCAACAACAACCTCAACATTGAAAAACAACAACAACCTCAACATTGAAAAACACCAACAAATTCAACAACAACCTCAACACTGAAAAACAACAACAACCTCAACATTGAAAAACACCAACAAATTCAACAACAACCTCAACATTGAAAAACAAAAACAAACTCAACATTGAAAAACACCTACAAATTCAACAACAACCTCAACATTGAAAAACAACAACAACCTCAACATTGAAAAACACCAACAAATTCAACAATAACCTCAACATTGAAAAACAACAACAACCTCAACATTGAAAAACACCAACAAATTCAACAACAACCTCAACATTGAAAAACACCAACAAATTCAACAAAACCTCAACATTGAAAAACATCAACAACCTCAACATTGAAAAACACCAACAAATACAACAACAACCTGAACATTGAAAAACAACAAAACCTCAACATTGAAAAACACCAACAAATTCAACAACAACCTCAGCATTGAAAAACAACAACAACCTCAACATTGAAAAACACCAACAAATTCAACAACAACCTCAACATTGAAAAACAACAACAACAACCTGAACATTGAAAAACAACAAAACCTCAACATTGAAAAACACCAACAAATTCAACAACAACCTCAGCATTGAAAAACAACAACAACCTCAACATTGAAAAACACCAACAAATTCAACAACAACCTCAACATTGAAAAACAACAACAACTTCAACATTGAAAAACAGCAACAAATTCAACAACAACTTCAACATTGAAAAACACCAACAAATTCAACAACATCCTCGAAATTGAAAAACACCAACAAATTCAACAACAACCTCAACATTGAAAAACAACAACAACCTCAACGTTGAAAAACACCAACAAATTCAACAACAACCTCAACATTGAAAAACAACAACAACCTCAACATTGAAAAACACCAACAAATTCAACAACAACCTCAACATTTAAAAACAACAACAAATTCAACAACAACCTCAACATGGAAAAACAACAACAATCTCAACATTGAAAAACACCAACAAATTCAACAACAACCTCAACAGTGAAAAACAGCAACAACCTCAACATTGAAAAACACCAACAAATTCAACAACAACCTCAACATTGAAAAACACCAACAAATTCAACAACAACCTCAACATTGAAAAACACCAATAAATTCAACAACAAACTCAACAGTGAAAAACACCAACAAATTCAACAACAACCTCAACATTGAAAAACAACAACAACCTCAACATTGAAAAACACCAACAAATTCAACAACAACCTCAACATTTAAAAGCACCAACCAATTCAACAACAACCACAACATTGAAAAACAAGAACAACCTCAACATTGAAAAACGCCAACAAATTCAACAACAACCTCAACATTGAAAAACAACAACAACCTCAACATTGAAAAAAACCAACAAATTCAACAACAACCTCAACATTGAAAAACACCAACAAATTCAACAACAACCTCAACATTGAAAAACATCAACAAATTCAAAAACAACTTCAACATTGAAAAACAACAACAACCTAAATATTGAAAAACACCAACAAATTCAACAACAACCTCAACATTTAAAAAACAACAACAACCTCAACATTGAAAAACACCAACAAATTCAACAACAACCTCAACATTGAAAAACAACAACAACCTCAACATTGAAAAACACCATCAAATTCAACAACAACCTCGAAATTGAAAAACACCAACAAATTCAACAACAACTTCAACATTGAAAAACACCAACAAATTCAACAACAACCTCGACATTGAAAAACACCATCAAATTCAACAACAACCTCAACATTGAAAAACACCAACAACCTCAAAATTGAAAAACACCAACAAATTCAACAACAACCTCAACATTGAAAAACAACAACAACCTCAACATTGAAAAACACCAACAAATTCAACAACAACCTCAACATTGAAAAACACCGACAAATTCAACAACAACCTCAACATTGAAAAACACCAACAAACTCAACAACAACCTCAACATTGAAAAACAACAACAACCTCAACATTGAAAAACAGCAACAAATTCAACAACAACCTCAACATTGAAAAACACCAACAAGTTCAACAACAAACTCAAGATTGAAAAACACCAACAAATTCAACAACCTCAACATTGAAAAACAACAACAACCTCAACATTGAAAAACACCAACAAATTCAACAACAACCTCAACATTGAAAAACACCAACAAATTCAACAACAACCTCAACATTGAAAATCAACAACAACCTCAACATTGAAAAACACCAACAAATTCAACAACAAGCTCAACATTGAAAAACAACAACCACCTCAACATTGAAAAACACCAACAAATTCAACAACAACCTCAACATTGAAAAAAAACAACAAACTCATCATTGAAAAACACCTACAAATTCAACAACAACCTCAACATTGAAAAACAACAACAAATTCAGCAATAACCTCAACATTGAAAAACAACAACAACCTCAACATTGAAAAACACCAACAAATTCAACAACAACCTCAACATTGAAAAACACCAACAAATTCAACAACAACCTCAACATTGAAAAACAACAACAACCTCAACCTTCAAAAACACCAACAAATTCAACAACCTCAACATTGAAAAACAACAACAACCTCAACATTGGAAAACACCAACAAATTCAACAACAACCTCAACATTGAAAAACAACAACAACCTCAACATTGAAAAACACCAACAAATTCAACAACAACCTCAACATTGAAAAACAACAACCACCTCAACATTGAAAAACACCAACAAATTCAACAACAACCTCAACAGTGAAAAACAGCAACAACCTCAACATTGAAAAACACCAACAAATTCAACAACAACCTCAACATTGAAAAACACCAACAAATTCAACAAAAACCTCAACATTGAAAAGCACCAACAAATTCAACAACAAACTCAACAGTGAAAAACACCAACAAATTCAACAACAACCTCAACATTGAAAAACAACAACAACCTCAACATTGAAAAACACCAACAAATTCAACAACAACCTCAGCATTGAAAAGCACCAACAAATTCAACAACAACCTCAACATTGAAAAACAAGAACAACCTCAACATTGAAAAACACCAACAAATTCAACAACAACCTCAACATTGAAAAACAACAACAACCTCAACATTGAAAAACACCAACAAATTCAACAACAACCTCAACATTGAAAAACACCAACAAATTCAACAACAACCTCAGCATTGAAAAACAACAACAACCTCAACATTGAAAAACACCAACAAATTCAACAACAACCTCAACATTGAAAAACAACAACAACCTCAACATTGAAAAACACCATCAAATTCAACAACAACCTCGAAATTGAAAAACACCAACAAATTCAACAACAACTTCAACATTGAAAAATACCAACAAATTCAACAACAACCTCGACATTGAAAAACACCAACAAATTCAACAACAACCTCAACATTGAAAAACATCAACAACCTCAACATTGAAAAACACCAACAAATACAACAACAACCTGAACATTGAAAAACAACAACAACCTCAACATTGAAAAACACCAACAAATTTAGCAACAACCTCAACTTTGAAAAACAATAACAAATTCAACAACAACCTCAGCATTGAAAAACAACAACAACCTCAACATTGAAAAACACCAACAAATTCAACAACAACTTCAACATTGAAAAACACCAACAAATTCAACAACAACCTCGAAATTGAAAAACACCAACAAATTCAACAACAACCTCAACATTGAAAAAGAACAACAACCTCAGCATTGAAAAACACCAACAAATTCAACAACATCCTCAACATTGAAAAACAACAACAACCTCAACATTGAAAAACACCAACAAATTCAACTACAATCTCAACATTTAAAAACAACAACAAATTCAACAAGAACCTCAACATGGAAAAACAACAACAATCTCAACATTGAAAAACACCAACAAATTCAACAACAACCTCAACAGTGAAAAACAGCAACAACCTCAACATTGAAAAACACCAACAAATTCAACAACAACCTCAACATTGAAAAACACCAACAAATTCAACAACAAACTCAACAGTGAAAAACACCAACAAATTCAACAACAACCTCAACATTGAAAAAGAACAACAACCTCAACATTGAAAAACACCAACAAATTCAACAACAACCTCAGCATTGAAAAGCACCAACAAATTCAACAACAACCTCAACATTGAAAAACAAGAACAACCTCAACATTGAAAAACACCAACAAATTCAACAACAACCTCAACATTGAAAAACAACAACAACCTCAACATTGAAAAACACCAACAAATTCAACAACAACCTCAACATTGAAAAACACCAACAAATTCAACAACAACCTCAGCATTGAAAAACAACAACAACCTCAACATTGAAAAACACCAACAAATTCAACAACAACCTCAACATTGAAAAACAACAACAACCTCAACATTGAAAAACACCAACAAATTCAACAAAAACTTCAACATTGAAAAGCACCAACAAATTCAACAACAACCTCGAAATTGAAAAACACCAACAAATTCAACAACAACTTCAACATTGAAAAACACCAACAAATTCAACAACAACCTCGACATTGAAAAACACCATCAAATTCAACAACAACCTCAACATTGAAAAACACCAACAACCTCAATATTGAAAAAACACCAACAAATTCAACAACAACCTCAACATTTAAAAACAACAACAACCTCAACATTGAAAAACACCATCAAATTCAACAACAACCTCAACATTGAAAAACACCAACAAATTCAACAACAACCTCAACATTGAAAAACACCAACAAATTCAACATCAACCTCAACATTGAAAAACACCAACAAACTCAACAACAACCTCAACATTGAAAAACACCAACAAATTCAACAACAACCTCAACATTGAAAAACACCAACAAATTCAACAACAAACTCAGGATTGAAAAACACCAACAAATTCAACAACCTCAACATTGAAAAACAACAACAACCTCAACATTGAAAAACACCAACAAATTCAACAACAACCTCAACATTGAAAAACACCAACAAATTCAACAACAACCTCAACATTGAAAAACAACAACAACCTCAACATTGAAAAACAACAACAACCTCAACATTGAAAAACACCAACAAATTCAACAACAACCTCAACATTGAAAAACAACAACAAACTCAACATTGAAAAACACCATCAAATTCAACAACAACCTCAACATTGAAAAACAGCAACAACCTCAACATTGAAAAACACCAACAAATTCAACAACAACCTCAACATTGAAAAACACCAACAAATTCAACAACAACCTCAACATTGAAAAACAACAACAACCTCAACATTGAAAAACAACAACAAATTCAACAACAACCTCAACATTGTAAAACAACAACAACCTCAACATTGAAAAACACCAACAAATTCAACAACAACCTCAACATTGAAAAACACCAACAAATTCAACAACAACCTCAGCATTGAAAAACAACAACAACCTCCACATTGAAAAACACCAACAAATTCAACAACAACCTCAACATTGAAAAACAACAACAACCTCAATATTGAAAAACACCAACAAATTCAACAACAACTTCAACATTGAAAAACACCAACAAATTCAACAACAACCTCGATATTGAAAAACACCAACAAATTCAACAACAACCTCAACATTGAAAAACAACAACAACCTCAACATTGAAAAACACCAACAAATTCAACAACAACCTCAACATTGAAAAACAACAACAACCTCAACATTGAAAAACACCAACAAATTCAACAACAACCTCAACATTTAAAAACACCAGCTAATTCAACAACAACCTCAACATTGAAAAACAACAACAATCTCAACATTGAAGAACACCAACAAATTCCACAACAACCTCAACATTGAAAAACAGCAACAACCTCAACATTGAAAAACACCAACAAATTCAACAACAACCTCAACATTGAAAAACACTAACAAATTCAACAACAACCTCAACATTGAAAAACACCAACAAATTCAACAACAACTTCAACATTGAAAAGCACCAACAAATTCAACAACAACCTCAACATTGAAAAAGAACAAAACCTCAACATTGAAAAACACCAACAAATTCAACAACAACCTCAGCATTGAAAAGCACCAACAAATTCAACAACAACCTCAACATTGAAAAACAAGAACAACCTCAACATTGAAAAACAGCAACAAATTCAACAACAACCTCAACATTGAAAAACAACAACAACCTCAACATTGAAAAACACCAACAAATTCAACAACAACCTCAACATTGAAAAACACCAACAAATTCAACAACAACCTCAGCATTGAAAAACAACAACAACCTCAACATTGAAAAACACCAACAAATTCAACAACAACCTCAACATTGAAAAACAACAACAACCTCAACATTGAAAAACACCAACAAATTCAACAAAAACTTCAACATTGAAAAGCACCAACAAATTCAACAACAACCTCGAAATTGAAAAACACCAACAAATTCAACAACAACCTCGACATTGAAAAACACCATCAAATTCAACAACAACCTCAACATTGAAAAACACCAACAACCTCAATATTGAAAAAACACCAACAAATTCAACAACAACCTCAACATTTAAAAACAACAACAACCTCAACATTGAAAAACACCAACAAATTCAACAACAACCTCAACATTGAAAAACACCAACAAATTCAACAACAACCTCAACATTGAAAAACACCAACAAATTCAACATCAACCTCAACATTGAAAAACACCAACAAACTCAACAACAACCTCAACATTGAAAAACACCAACAAATTCAACAACAACCTCAACATTGAAAAACACCAACAAATTCAACAACAAACTCAGGATTGAAAAACACCAACAAATTCAACAACCTCAACATTGAAAAACAAAAACAACCTCAACATTGAAAAACACCAACAAATTCAACAACAACCTCAACATTGAAAAACACCAACAAATTCAACAACAACCTCAACATTGAAAAACAACAACAAACTCAACATTGAAAAACACCATCAAATTCAACAACAACCTCAACATTGAAAAACAACAACAACCTCAACATTGAAAAACACCAACAATTTCAACAATAACCTCAACATTGAAAAACAACAACAACCTCAATATTGAAAAACACCAACAAATTCAACAACAACCTCAACATTGAAAAACACCAACAAATTCAACAACAACCTCAACATTGAAAAACAACAACAACCTCAACATTGAAAAACAACAACAAATTCAACAACAACCTCAACATTGAAAAACAACAACAACCTCAACATTGAAAAACACCAACAAATTCAACAACAACCTCAACATTGAAAAACACCAACAAATTCAACAACAACCTCAGCATTGAAAAACAACAACAACCTCCACATTGAAAAACACCAACAAATTCAACAACAACCTCAACATTGAAAAACAACAACAACCTCAACATTGAAAAACACCAACAAATTCAACAACAACTTCAACATTGAAAAACACCAACAAATTCAACAACAACCTCGATATTGAAAAACACCAACAAATTCAACAACAACCTCAACATTGAAAAACAACAACAACCTCAACATTGAAAAACACCAACAAATTCAACAACAACCTCAACATTGAAAAACAACAACAACCTCAACATTGAAAAACACCAACAAATTCAACAACAACCTCAACATTTAAAAACACCAGCAAATTCAACAACAACCTCAACATTGAAAAACAACAACAATCTCAACATTGGGGAACACCAACAAATTCCACAACAACCTCAACATTGAAAAACAGCAACAACCTCAACATTGAAAAACACCAACAAATTCAACAACAACCTCAACATTGAAAAACACCAACAAATTCAACAACAAACTCAACAGTGAAAAACACCAACAAATTCAACAACAACCTCAACATTGAAAAACAACAACAACCTCAACATTGAAAAACACCAACAAATTCAACAACAACCTCAGCATTGAAAAGCACCAACAAATTCAACAACAACCTCAACATTGAAAAACAAGAACAACCTCAACATTGAAAAACACCAACAAATTCAACAATAACCTCAACATTGAAAAACAACAACAACCTCAACATTGAAAAACACCAACAAATTCAACAACAACCTCAACATTGAAAAACACCAACAAATTCAACAACAACCTCAGCATTGAAAAACAACAACAACCTCAACATTGAAAAACACCAACAAATTCAACAACAACCTCAACATTGAAAAACAACAAAAACCTCAACATTGAAAAACACCAACAAATTCAACAAAAACTTCAACATTGAAAAGCACCAACAAATTCAACAACAACCTCGAAATTGAAAAACACCAACAAATTCAACAACAACTTCAACATTGAAAAACACCAACAAATTCAACAACAACCTCGACATTGAAAAACACCATCAAATTCAACAACAACCTCAACATTGAAAAAGACCAACAACCTCAATATTGAAAAAACACCAACAAATTCAACAACAACCTCAACATTTAAAAACAACAACAACCTCAACATTGAAAAACACCAACAAATTCAACAACAACCTCAACATTGAAAAACACCAACAAATTCAACAACAACCTCAACATTGAAAAACACCAACAAATTCAACATCAACCTCAACATTGAAAAACACCAACAAACTCAACAACAACCTCAACATTGAAAAACACCAACAAATTCAACAACAACCTCAACATTGAAAAACACCAACAAATTCAACAACAAACTCAAGATTGAAAAACACCAACAAATTCAACAACCTCAACATTGAAAAACAACAACAACCTCAACATTGAAAAACACCAACAAATTCAACAACAACCTCAACATTGAAAAACACCAACAAATTCAACAACAACCTCAACATTGAAAAACAACAACAACCTCAACATTGAAAAACAACAACAACCTCAACATTGAAAAACACCAACAAATTCAACAACAACCTCAACATTGAAAAACAACAACAAACTCAACATTGAAAAACACCATCAAATTCAACAACAACCTCAACATTGAAAAACAACAACAACCTCAACATTGAAAAACACCAACAATTTCAACAATAACCACAACATTGAAAAACAACAACAACCTCAATATTGAAAAACACCAACAAATTCAACAACAACCTCAACATTGAAAAACACCAACAAATTCAACAACAACCTCAACATTGAAAAACAACAACAACCTCAACATTGAAAAACAACAACAAATTCAACAACAACCTCAACATTGAAAAACAACAACAACCTCAACATTGAAAAACACCAACAAATTCAACAACAACCTCAACATTGAAAAACACCAACAAATTCAACAACAACCTCAGCATTGAAAAACAACAACAACCTCCACATTGAAAAACACCAACAAATTCAACAACAACTTCAACATTGAAAAACAACAGCAACCTCAACATTGAAAAACACCAACAAATTCAACAACAACTTCAACATTGAAAAACACCAACAAATTCAACAACAACCTCGATATTGAAAAACACCAACAAATTCAACAACAACCTCAACATTGAAAAACAACAACAACCTCAACATTGAAAAACACCAACAAATTCAACAACAACCTCAACATTGAAAAACAACAACAACCTCAACATTGAAAAACACCAACAAATTCAACAACAACCTCAACATTTAAAAACACCAACAAATTCAACAACAACCTCAACATTGAAAAACAACAACAACCTCAACATTGAAAAACAACAACAAATTCAACAACAACCTCAACATTGAAAAACAACAACAACCTCAACATTGAAAAACACCAACAAATTCAACAACAACCTCAACATTGAAAAACACCAACAAATTCAACAACAACCTCAGCATTGAAAAACAACAACAGCCTCCACATTGAAAAACACCAACAAATTCAACAACAACTTCAACATTGAAAAACAACAACAACCTCAACATTGAAAAACACAAACAAATTCAACAACAACTTCAACATTGAAAAACACCAACAAATTCAACAACAACCTCGATATTGAAAAACACCAACAAATTCAACAACAACCTCAACATTGAAAAACAACAACAACCTCAACATTGAAAAACACCAACAAATTCAACAACAACCTCAACATTGAAAAACAACAACAACCTCAACATTGAAAAACACCAACAAATTCAACAACAACCTCAACATTTAAAAACACCAGCAAATTCAACAACAACCTCAACATTGAAAAACAACAACAATCTCAACATTGAAGAACACCAACAAATTCCACAACAACCTCAACATTGAAAAACAGCAACAACCTCAACATTGAAAAACACCAGCAAATTCAACAACAACCTCAACATTGAAAAACACTACAAATTCAACAACAACCTCAACATTGAAAAACACCAACAAATTCAACAACAACTTCAACATTGAAAAGCACCAACAAATTCAACAACAACCTCAACATTGAAAAACAACAAAACCTCAACATTGAAAAACACCAACAATTTCAACAACAACCTCAGCATTGAAAAGCACCAACAAATTCAACAACAACCTCAACATTGAAAAACAAGAACAACCTCAACATTGAAAAACACCAACAAATTCAACAACAACCTCAACATTGAAAAACAACAACAACCTCAACATTGAAAAACACCAACAAATTCAACAACAACCTTAACATTGAAAAACACCAACAAATTCAACAACAACCTCAGCATTGAAAAACAACAACAACCTCAACATTGAAAAACACCAACAAATTCAACAACAACCTCAACATTGAAAAACAACAACAAGCTCAACATTGAAAAACACCAGCAAATTCAACAAAAACTTCAACATTGAAAAGCACCAACAAATTCAACAACAACCTCGAAATTGAAAAACACTAACAAATTCAACAACAACTTCAACATTGAAAAACACCAACAAATTCAACAACAACCTCGACATTGAAAAACCCCATCAAATTCAACAACAACCTCAACATTGAAAAACACCAACAACCTCAATATTGAAAAAACACCAACAAATTCAACAACAACCTCAACATTTAAAAACAACAACAACCTCAACATTGAAATACACCAACAAATTCAACAACAACCTCAACATTGAAAAACACCAACAAATTCAACAACAACCTCAACATTGAAAAACACCAACAAATTCAACATCAACCTCAACATTGAAAAACACCAACAAACTCAACAACAATCTCAACATTGAAAAACACCAACAAATTCAACAACAACCTCAACATTGAAAAACACCAACAAATTCAACAACAAACTCAGGATTGAAGAACACCAACAAATTCAACAACCTCAACATTGAAAAACAACAACAACCTCAACATTGAAAAACACCAACAAATTCAACAACAACCTCAACATTGAAAAACACCAACAAATTCAACAACAACCTCAACATTGAAAAACAACAACAACCTCAACATTGAAAAACAACAACAACCTCAACATTGAAAAACACCAACAAATTCAACAACAACCTCAACATTGAAAAACAACAACAAACTCAACATTGAAAAACACCATCAAATTCAACAACAACCTCAACATTGAAAAACAAGAACAACCTCAACATTGAAAAACACCAACAATTTCAACAATAACCTCAACATTGAAAAACAACAACAACCTCAATATTGAAAAACACCAACAAATTCAACAACAACCTCAACATTGAAAAACACCAACAAATTCAACAACAACCTCAACATTGAAAAACAACAACAACCTCAACATTGAAAAACAACAACAAATTCAACAACAACCTCAACATTGAAAAACAACAACAACCTCAACATTGAAAAACACCAACAAATTCAACAACAACCTCAACATTGAAAAACACCAACAAATTCAACAACAACCTCAGCATTGAAAAACAACAACAACCTCCACATTGAAAAACACCAACAAATTCAACAACAACCTCAACATTGAAAAACAACAACAACCTCAACATTGAAAAACACCAACAAATTCAACAACAACTTCAACATTGAAAAACACCAACAAATTCAACAACAACCTCGATATTGAAAAACACCAACAAATTCAACAACAACCTCAACATTGAAAAACAACAACAACCTCAACATTGAAAAACACCAACAAATTCAACAACAACCTCAACATTGAAAAACAACAACAACCTCAACATTGAAAAACACCAACAAATTCAACAACAACCTCAACATTTAAAAACACCAGCAAATTCAACAACAACCTCAACATTGAAAAACAACAACAATCTCAACATTGAGGAACACCAACAAATTCCACAACAACCTCAACATTGAAAAACAGCAACAACCTCAACATTGAAAAACACCAACAAATTCAACAACAACCTCAACATTGAAAAACACCAACAAATTCAACAACAAACTCAACAGTGAAAAACACCAACAAATTCAACAACAACCTCAACATTGAAAAACAACAACAACCTCAACATTGAAAAACACCAACAAATTCAACAACAACCTCAGCATTGAAAAGCACCAACAAATTCAACAACAACCTCAACATTGAAAAACAAGAACAACCTCAACATTGAAAAACACCAACAAATTCAACAATAACCTCAACATTGAAAAACAACAACAACCTCAACATTGAAAAACACCAACAAATTCAACAACAACCTCAACATTGAAAAACACCAACAAATTCAACAACAACCTCAGCATTGAAAAACAACAACAACCTCAACATTGAAAAACACCAACAAATTCAACAACAACCTCAACATTGAAAAACAACAAAAACCTCAACATTGAAAAACACCAACAAATTCAACAAAAACTTCAACATTGAAAAGCACCAACAAATTCAACAACAACCTCGAAATTGAAAAACACCAACAAATTCAACAACAACTTCAACATTGAAAAACACCAACAAATTCAACAACAACCTCGACATTGAAAAACACCATCAAATTCAACAACAACCTCAACATTGAAAAACACCAACAACCTCAATATTGAAAAAACACCAACAAATTCAACAACAACCTCAACATTTAAAAACAACAACAACCTCAACATTGAAAAACACCAACAAATTCAACAACAACCTCAACATTGAAAAACACCAACAAATTCAACAACAACCTCAACATTGAAAAACACCAACAAATTCAACATCAACCTCAACATTGAAAAACACCAACAAACTCAACAACAACCTCAACATTGAAAAACACCAACAAATTGAACAACAACCTCAACATTGAAAAACACCAACAAATTAAACAACAAACTCAAGATTGAAAAACACCAACAAATTCAACAACCTCAACATTGAAAAACAACAACAACCTCAACATTGAAAAACACGAACAAATTCAACAACAACCTCAACATTGAAAAACACCAACAAATTCAACAACAACCTCAACATTGAAAAACAACAACAACCTCAACATTGAAAAACAACAACAACCTCAACATTGAAAAACACCAACAAATTCAACAACAACCTCAACATTGAAAAACAACAACAAACTCAACATTGAAAAACACCATCAAATTCAACAACAACCTCAACATTGAAAAACAACAACAACCTCAACATTGAAAAACACCAACAATTTCAACAATAACCTCAACATTGAAAAACAACAACAACCTCAATATTGAAAAACACCAACAAATTCAACAACAACCTCAACATTGAAAAACACCAACAAATTCAACAACAACCTCAACATTGAAAAACAACAACAACCTCAACATTGAAAAACAACAACAAATTCAACAACAACCTCAACATTGAAAAACAACAACAACCTCAACATTGAAAAACACCAACAAATTCAACAACAACCTCAACATTGAAAAACACCAACAAATTCAACAACAACCTCAGCATTGAAAAACAACAACAACCTCCACATTGAAAAACACCAACAAATTCAACAACAACTTCAACATTGAAAAACAACAACAACCTCAACATTGAAAAACACCAACAAATTCAACAACAACTTCAACATTGAAAAACACCAACAAATTCAACAACAACTTCAACATTGAAAAGCACCAACAAATTCAACAACAACCTCAACATTGAAAAACAACAACAACCTCAACATTGAAAAACACCAACAAATTCAACAACAACCTCAACATTGAAAAACAACAACAACCTCAACATTGAAAAACACCAACAAATTCAACAACAACCTCAACATTTAAAAACACCAACAAATTCAACAACAACCTCAACATTGAAAAACAACAACAACCTCAACATTGAAAAACAACAACAAATTCAACAACAACCTCAACATTGAAAAACAACAACAACCTCAACATTGAAAAACACCAACAAATTCAACAACAACCTCAACATTGAAAAACAACAACAACCTCAACATTGAAAAACACCAACAAATTCAACAACAACCTCAACATTGAAAAACACCAACAAATTCAACAACAACCTCAGCATTGAAAAACAACAACAACCTCAACATTGAAAAACACCAACAAATTCAACAACAACCTCAACATTGAAAAACAACAAAAACCTCAACATTGAAAAACACCAACAAATTCAACAAAAACTTCAACATTGAAAAGCACCAACAAATTCAACAACAACCTCGAAATTGAAAAACACCAACAAATTCAACAACAACTTCAACATTGAAAAACACCAACAAATTCAACAACAACCTCGACATTGAAAAACACCATCAAATTCAACAACAACCTCAACATTGAAAAACACCAACAACCTCAATATTGAAAAAACACCAACAAATTCAACAACAACCTCAACATTTAAAAACAACAACAACCTCAACATTGAAAAACACCAACAAATTCAACAACAACCTCAACATTGAAAAACACCAACAACCTCAACATTGAAAAACAACAACAACCTCAACATTGAAAAACACCAACAAATTCAACAACAACCTCAACATTGAAAAACAACAACAACCTCAACATTGAAAAACAACAACAACCTCAACATTGAAAAACACCAACAAATTCAACAACAACCTCAACATTGAAAAACAACAACAAACTCAACATTGAAAAACACCATCAAATTCAACAACAACCTCAACATTGAAAAACAACAACAACCTCAACATTGAAAAACACCAACAATTTCAACAATAACCTCAACATTGAAAAACAACAACAACCTCAATATTGAAAAACACCAACAAATTCAACAACAACCTCAACATTGAAAAACACCAACAAATTCAACAACAACCTCAACATTGAAAAACAACAACAACCTCAACATTGAAAAACAACAACAAATTCAACAACAACCTCAACATTGAAAAACAACAACAACCTCAACATTGAAAAACACCAACAAATTCAACAACAACCTCAACATTGAAAAACACCAACAAATTCAACAACAACCTCAGCATTGAAAAACAACAACAACCTCCACATTGAAAAACACCAACAAATTCAACAACAACTTCAACATTGAAAAACAACAACAACCTCAACATTGAAAAACACCAACAAATTCAACAACAACTTCAACATTGAAAAACACCAACAAATTCAACAACAACTTCAACATTGAAAAGCACCAACAAATTCAACAACAACCTCAACATTGAAAAACAACAACAACCTCAACATTGAAAAACACCAACAAATTCAACAACAACCTCAACATTGAAAAACAACAACAACCTCAACATTGAAAAACACCAACAAATTCAACAACAACCTCAACATTTAAAAACACCAACAAATTCAACAACAACCTCAACATTGAAAAACAACAACAACCTCAACATTGAAAAACAACAACAAATTCAACAACAACCTCAACATTGAAAAACAACAACAACCTCAACATTGAAAAACACCAACAAATTCAACAACAACCTCAACATTGAAAAACACCAACAAATTCAACAACAACCTCAGCATTGAAAAACAACAACAGCCTCCACATTGAAAAACACCAACAAATTCAACAACAACTTCAACATTGAAAAACAACAACAACCTCAACATTGAAAAACACCAACAAATTCAACAACAACTTCAACATTGAAAAACACCAACAAATTCAACAACAACCTCGATATTGAAAAACACCAACAAATTCAACAACAACCTCAACATTGAAAAACAACAACAACCTCAACATTGAAAAACACCAACAAATTCAACAACAACCTCAACATTGAAAAACAACAACAACCTCAACATTGAAAAACACCAACAAATTCAACAACAACCTCAACATTTAAAAACACCAGCAAATTCAACAACAACCTCAACATTGAAAAACAACAACAATCTCAACATTGAAGAACACCAACAAATTCCACAACAACCTCAACATTGAAAAACAGCAACAACCTCAACATTGAAAAACACCAACAAATTCAACAACAACCTCAACATTGAAAAACACTACAAATTCAACAACAACCTCAACATTGAAAAACACCAACAAATTCAACAACAACTTCAACATTGAAAAGCACCAACAAATTCAACAACAACCTCAACATTGAAAAACAACAAAACCTCAACATTGAAAAACACCAACAAATTCAACAACAACCTCAGCATTGAAAAGCACCAACAAATTCAACAACAACCTCAACATTGAAAAACAAGAACAACCTCAACATTGAAAAACACCAACAAATTCAACAACAACCTCAACATTGAAAAACAACAACAACCTCAACATTGAAAAACACCAACAAATTCAACAACAACCTTAACATTGAAAAACACCAACAAATTCAACAACAACCTCAGCATTGAAAAACAACAACAACCTCAACATTGAAAAACACCAACAAATTCAACAACAACCTCAACATTGAAAAACAACAACAAGCTCAACATTGAAAAACACCAGCAAATTCAACAAAAACTTCAACATTGAAAAGCACCAACAAATTCAACAACAACCTCGAAATTGAAAAACACCAACAAATTCAACAACAACTTCAACATTGAAAAACACCAACAAATTCAACAACAACCTCGACATTGAAAAACCCCATCAAATTCAACAACAACCTCAACATTGAAAAACACCAACAACCTCAATATTGAAAAAACACCAACAAATTCAACAACAACCTCAACATTTAAAAACAACAACAACCTCAACATTGAAATACACCAACAAATTCAACAACAACCTCAACATTGAAAAACACCAACAAATTCAACAACAACCTCAACATTGAAAAACACCAACAAATTCAACATCAACCTCAACATTGAAAAACACCAACAAACTCAACAACAACCTCAACATTGAAAAACACCAACAAATTCAACAACAAACTCAGGATTGAAAAACACCAACAAATTCAACAACCTCAACATTGAAAAACAACAACAACCTCAACATTGAAAAACACCAACAAATTCAACAACAACCTCAACATTGAAAAACACCAACAAATTCAACAACAACCTCAACATTGAAAAACAACAACAACCTCAACACTGAAAAAAAACAACAACCTCAACATTGAAAAACACCAACAAATTCAACAACAACCTCAACATTGAAAAACAACAACAAACTCAACATTGAAAAACACCATCAAATTCAACAACAACCTCAACATTGAAAAACAAGAACAACCTCAACATTGAAAAACACCAACAATTTCAACAATAACCTCAACATTGAAAAACAACAACAACCTCAATATTGAAAAACACCAACAAATTCAACAACAACCTCAACATTGAAAAACACCATCAAATTCAACAACAACCTCAACATTGAAAAACAACAACAACCTCAACATTGAAAAACAACAACAAATTCAACAACAACCTCAACATTGAAAAACAACAACAACCTCAACATTGAAAAACACCAACAAATTCAACAACAACCTCAAGATTGAAAAACACCAACAAATTCAACAACAACCTCAGCATTGAAAAACAACAACAACCTCCACATTGAAAAACACCAACAAATTCAACAACAACCTCAACATTGAAAAACAACAACAACCTCAACATTGAAAAACACCAACAAATTCAACAACAACTTCAACATTGAAAAACACCAACAAATTCAACAACAACCTCGATATTGAAAAACACCAACAAATTCAACAACAACCTCAACATTGAAAAACAACAACAACCTCAACATTGAAAAACACCAACAAATTCAACAACAACCTCAACATTGAAAAACAACAACAACCTCAACATTGAAAAACACCAACAAATTCAACAACAACCTCAACATTTAAAAACACCAGCAAATTCAACAACAACCTCAACATTGAAAAACAACAACAATCTCAACATTGAGGAACACCAACAAATTCCACAACAACCTCAACATTGAAAAACAGCAACAACCTCAACATTGAAAAACACCAACAAATTCAACAACAACCTCAACATTGAAAAACACTAACAAATTCAACAACAACCTCAACATTGAAAAACACCAACAAATTCAACAACAACTTCAACATTGAAAAGCACCAACAAATTCAACAACAACCTCAACATTGAAAAACACCAACAACCTCAACATTGAAAAACACCAACAAATTCAACAACAACCTCAACATTGAAAAACAACAACAACCTCAACATTGAAAAACACCAACAAATTCAACAACAACCTCAACATTGAAAAACAACAACAAACTCAACATTGAAAAACACCAACAAATTCAACAACAACCTCAACATTGAAAAACAACAAAACCTCAACATTGAAAAACACCAACAAATTCAACAACAACCTCAGCATTGAAAAGCACCAACAAATTCAACAACAACCTCAACATTGAAAAACAAGAACAACCTCAACATTGAAAAACACCAACAAATTCAACAACAACCTCAACATTGAAAAACAACAACAACCTCAACATTGAAAAACACCAACAAATTCAACAACAACCTTAACATTGAAAAACACCAACAAATTCGACAACAACCTCAACATTGAAAAACAACAACAACCTCAACATTGAAAAACAACAACAACCTCAACATTGAAAAACACCAACAAATTCAACAACAACCTCAACATTGAAAAACAACAACAAACTCAACATTGAAAAACACCATCAAATTCAACAACAACCTCAACATTGAAAAACAAGAACAACCTCAACATTGAAAAACACCAACAATTTCAACAATAACCTCAACATTGAAAAACAACAACAACCTCAATATTGAAAAACACCAACAAATTCAACAACAACCTCAACATTGAAAAACACCAACGAATTCAACAACAACCTCAACATTGAAAAACAACAACAACCTCAACATTGAAAAACAACAACAAATTCAACAACAACCTCAACATTGAAAAACAACAACAACCTCAACATTGAAAAACACCAACAAATTCAACAACAACCTCAACATTGAAAAACACCAACAAATTCAACAACAACCTCAGCATTGAAAAACAACAACAACCTCCACATTGAAAAACACCAACAAATTCAACAACAACCTCAACATTGAAAAACAACAACAACCTCAACATTGAAAAACACCAACAAATTCAACAACAACTTCAACATTGAAAAACACCAACAAATTCAACAACAACCTCGATATTGAAAAACACCAACAAATTCAACAACAACCTCAACATTGAAAAACAACAACAACCTCAACATTGAAAAACACCAACAAATTCAACAACAACCTGAACATTGAAAAACAACAACAACCTCAACATTGAAAAACACCAACAAATTCAACAACAACCTCAACATTTAAAAACACCAGCAAATTCAACAACAACCTCAACATTGAAAAACAACAACAATCTCAACATTGAGGAACACCAACAAATTCCACAACAACCTCAACATTGAAAAACAGCAACAACCTCAACATTGAAAAACACCAACAAATTCAACAACAACCTCAACATTGAAAAACACTAACAAATTCAACAACAACCTCAACATTGAAAAACACCAACAAATTCAACAACAACTTCAACATTGAAAAGCACCAACAAATTCAACAACAACCTCAACATTGAAAAACACCAACAACCTCAACATTGAAAAACACCAACAAATTCAACAACAACCTCAACATTGAAAAACAACAACAACCTCAACATTGAAAAACACCAACAAATTCAACAACAACCTCAACATTGAAAAACAACAACAAACTCAACATTGAAAAACACCAACAAATTCAACAACAACCTCAACATTGAAAAACAACAAAACCTCAACATTGAAAAACACCAACAAATTCAACAACAACCTCAGCATTGAAAAGCACCAACAAATTCAACAACAACCTCAACATTGAAAAACAAGAACAACCTCAACATTGAAAAACACCAACAAATTCAACAACAACCTCAACATTGAAAAACAACAACAACCTCAACATTGAAAAACACCAACAAATTCAACAACAACCTTAACATTGAAAAACACCAACAAATTCAACAACAACCTCAGCATTGAAAAACAACAACAACCTCAACATTGAAAAACACCAACAAATTCAACAACAACCTCAACATTGAAAAACAACAACAAGCTCAACATTGAAAAACACCAGCAAATTCAACAAAAACTTCAACATTGAAAAGCACCAACAAATTCAACAACAACCTCGAAATTGAAAAACACCAACAAATTCAACTACAACTTCAACATTGAAAAACACCAACAAATTCAACAACAACCTCGACATTGAAAAACCCCATCAAATTCAACAACAACCTCAACATTGAAAAACACCAACAACCTCAATATTGAAAAAACACCAACAAATTCAACAACAACCTCAACATTGAAAAACAACAACAAACTCATCATTGAAAAACACCTACAAATTCAACAACAACCTCAACATTGAAAAACAACAACAAACTCAACAACAACCTCAACATTGAAAAACAACAACAACCTCAACATTGAAAAACACCAACAAATTCAACAACAACCTCAACATTGAAAAACACCAACAAATTCAACAACAAACTCAAGATTGAAAAACACCAAAAAATTCAACAACCTCAACATTGAAAAACAACAACAACCTCAACATTGAAAAACACCAACAAATTCAACAACAACCTCAACATTGAAAAACAACAACAACCTCAACATTGAAAAACACCAACAAATTCAACAACAACCTCAACATTGAAAAACAACAACAAACTCAACATTGAAAAACACCAACAAATTCAACAACAACCTCAACATTGAAAAACAACAAAACCTCAACATTGAAAAACACCAAAAAATTCAACAACAACCTCAGCATTGAAAAGCACCAACAAATTCAACAACAACCTCAACATTGAAAAACAAGAACAACCTCAACATTGAAAAACACCAACAAATTCAACAACAACCTCAACATTGAAAAACAACAACAACCTCAACATTGAAAAACACCAACAAATTCAACAACAACCTTAACATTGAAAAACACCAACAAATTCAACAACAACCTCAGCATTGAAAAACAACAACAACCTCAACATTGAAAAACACCAACAAATTCAACAACAACCTCAACATTGAAAAACAACAACAAGCTCAACATTGAAAAACACCAGCAAATTCAACAAAAACTTCAACATTGAAAAGCACCAACAAATTCAACAACAACCTCGAAATTGAAAAACACCAACAAATTCAACAACAACTTCAACATTGAAAAACACCAACAAATTCAACAACAACCTCGACATTGAAAAACCCCATCAAATTCAACAACAACCTCAACAGTGAAAAACACCAACAACCTCAATATTGAAAAAACACCAACAAATTCAACAACAACCTCAACATTTAAAAACAACAACAACCTCAACATTGAAATACACCAACAAATTCAACAACAACCTCAACATTGAAAAACACCAACAAATTCAACAACAACCTCAACATTGAAAAACACCAACAAATTCAACATCAACCTCAACATTGAAAAACACCAACAACCTCAATATTGAAAAAACACCAACAAATTCAACAACAACCTCAACATTGAAAAACAACAACAAACTCATCATTGAAAAACACCTACAAATTCAACAACAACCTCAACATTGAAAAACAACAACAAACTCAACAACAACCTCAACATTGAAAAACAACAACAACCTCAACATTGAAAAACACCAACAAATTCAACAACAACCTCAACATTGAAAAACACCAACAAATTCAACAACAAACTCAAGATTGAAAAACACCAAAAAATTCAACAACCTCAACATTGAAAAACAACAACAACCTCAACATTGAAAAACACCAACAAATTCAACAACAACCTCAACATTGAAAAACAACAACAACCTCAACATTGAAAAACACCAACAAATTCAACAACAACCTCAACATTGAAAAACAACAACAAACTCAACATTGAAAAACACCAACAAATTCAACAACAACCTCAACATTGAAAAACAACAAAACCTCAACATTGAAAAACACCAAAAAATTCAACAACAACCTCAGCATTGAAAAGCACCAACAAATTCAACAACAACCTCAACATTGAAAAACAAGAACAACCTCAACATTGAAAAACACCAACAAATTCAACAACAACCTCAACATTGAAAAACAACAACAACCTCAACATTGAAAAACACCAACAAATTCAACAACAACCTTAACATTGAAAAACACCAACAAATTCAACAACAACCTCAGCATTGAAAAACAACAACAACCTCAACATTGAAAAACACCAACAAATTCAACAACAACCTCAACATTGAAAAACAACAACAAGCTCAACATTGAAAAACACCAGCAAATTCAACAAAAACTTCAACATTGAAAAGCACCAACAAATTCAACAACAACCTCGAAATTGAAAAACACCAACAAATTCAACAACAACTTCAACATTGAAAAACACCAACAAATTCAACAACAACCTCGACATTGAAAAACCCCATCAAATTCAACAACAACCTCAACAGTGAAAAACACCAACAACCTCAATATTGAAAAAACACCAACAAATTCAACAACAACCTCAACATTTAAAAACAACAACAACCTCAACATTGAAATACACCAACAAATTCAACAACAACCTCAACATTGAAAAACACCAACAAATTCAACAACAACCTCAACATTGAAAAACACCAACAAATTCAACATCAACCTCAACATTGAAAAACACCAACAAACTCAACAACAACCTCAACATTGAAAAACACCAACAAATTCAACAACAACCTCAACATTGAAAAACACCAACAAATTCAACAACAAACTCAGGATTGAAAAACACCAACAAATTCAACAACCTCAACATTGAAAAACAACAACAACCTCAACATTGAAAAACACCAACAAATTCAACAACAACCTCAACATTGAAAAACACCAACAAATTCAACAACAACCTCAACATTGAAAAACAACAACAACCTCAACATTGAAAAACAACAACAACCTCAACATTGAAAAACACCAACAAATTCAACAACAACCTCAACATTGAAAAACAACAACAAACTCAACATTGAAAAACACCATCAAATTCAACAACAACCTCAACATTGAAAAACAAGAACAACCTCAACATTGAAAAACACCAACAATTTCAACAATAACCTCAACATTGAAAAACAACAACAACCTCAATATTGAAAAACACCAACAAATTCAACAACAACCTCAACATTGAAAAACACCAACAAATTCAACAACAACCTCAACATTGAAAAACAACAACAACCTCAACATTGAAAAACAACAACAAATTCAACAACAACCTCAACATTGAAAAACAACAACAACCTCAACATTGAAAAACACCAACAAATTCAACAACAACCTCAACATTGAAAAACACCAACAAATTCAACAACAACCTCAGCATTGAAAAACAACAACAACCTCCACATTGAAAAACACCAACAAATTCAACAACAACCTCAACATTGAAAAACAACAACAACCTCAACATTGAAAAACACCAACAAATTCAACAACAACTTCAACATTGAAAAACACCAACAAATTCAACAACAACCTCGATATTGAAAAACACCAACAAATTCAACAACAACCTCAACATTGAAAAACAACAACAACCTCAACATTGAAAAACACCAACAAATTCAACAACAACCTCAACATTGAAAAACAACAACAACCTCAACATTGAAAAACACCAACAAATTCAACAACAACCTCAACATTTAAAAACACCAGCAAATTCAACAACAACCTCAACATTGAAAAACAACAACAATCTCAACATTGAGGAACACCAACAAATTCCGCAACAACCTCAACATTGAAAAACAGCAACAACCTCAACATTGAAAAACACCAACAAATTCAACAACAACCTCAACATTGAAAAAAACTAACAAATTCAACAACAACCTCAACATTGAAAAACACCAACAAATTCAACAACAACTTCAACATTGAAAAGCACCAACAAATTCAACAACAACCTCAACATTGAAAAACACCAACAACCTCAACATTGAAAAACACCAACAAATTCAACAACAACCTCAACATTGAAAAACAACAACAACCTCAACATTGAAAAACACCAACAAATTCAACAACAACCTCAACATTGAAAAACAACAACAAACTCAACATTGAAAAACACCAACAAATTCAACAACAACCTCAACATTGTAAAACAACAACAACCTCAACATTGAAAAACAACAACAAATTCAACAACAACCTCAACATTGAAAAACACCAACAAATTCAACAACAACCTCAACATTGAAAAACAACAACAACCTAAACATTGAAAAACACCAACAAATTCAACAACAACCTCAGCATTGAAAAGCACCAACAAATTCAACAACAACCTCAACATTGAAAAACAAGAACAACCTCAACATTGAAAAACACCAACAAATTCAACAACAACCTCAACATTGAAAAACAACAACAACCTCAACATTGAAAAACACCAACAAATTCAACAACAACCTTAACATTGAAAAACACCAACAAATTCAACAACAACCTCAGCATTGAAAAACAACAAGAACCTCAACATTGAAAAACACCAACAAATTCAACAACAACCTCAACATTGAAAAACAACAACAACCTCAACATTGAAAAACACCAACAAATTCAACAAAAACTTCAACATTGAAAAGCACCAACAAATTCAACAACAACCTCGAAATTGAAAAACACCAACAAATTCAACAACAACTTCAACATTGAAAAACACCAACAAATTCAACAACAACCTCGACATTGAAAAACCCCATCAAATTCAACAACAACCTCAACATTGAAAAACACCAACAACCTCAATATTGAAAAAACACCAACAAATTCAACAACAACCTCAACATTTAAAAACAACAACAACCTCAACATTGAAATACACCAACAAATTCAACAACAACCTCAACATTGAAAAACACCAACAAATTCAACAACAACCTCAACATTGAAAAACACCAACAAATTCAACATCAACCTCAACATTGAAAAACACCAACAAACTCAACAACAACCTCAACATTGAAAAACACCAACAAATTCAACAACAACCTCAACATTGAAAAACACCAACAAATTCAACAACAAACTCAGGATTGAAAAACACCAACAAATTCAACAACCTCAACATTGAAAAACAACAACAACCTCAACATTGAAAAACACCAACAAATTCAACAACAACCTCAACATTGAAAAACACCAACAAATTCAACAACAACCTCAACATTGAAAAACAACAACAACCTCAACATTGAAAAACAACAACAACCTCAACATTGAAAAACACCAACAAATTCAACAACAACCTCAACATTGAAAAACAACAACAAACTCAACATTGAAAAACACCATCAAATTCAACAACAACCTCAACATTGAAAAACAACAACAACCTCAATATTGAAAAACACCAACAAATTCAACAACAACCTCAACATTGAAAAACACCAACAAATTCAACAACAACCTCAACATTGAAAAACAACAACAACCTCAACATTGAAAAACAACAACAAATTCAACAACAACCTCAACATTGAAAAACAACAACAACCTCAACATTGAAAAACACCAACAAATTCAACAACAACCTCAACATTGAAAAACACCAACAAATTCAACAACAACCTCAGCATTGAAAAACAACAACAACCTCCACATTGAAAAACACCAACAAATTCAACAACAACCTCAACATTGAAAAACAACAACAACCTCAACATTGAAAAACACCAACAAATTCAACAACAACTTCAACATTGAAAAACACCAACAAATTCAACAACAACCTCGATATTGAAAAACACCAACAAATTCAACAACAACCTCAACATTGAAAAACAACAACAACCTCAACATTGAAAAACACCAACAAATTCAACAACAACCTCAACATTGAAAAACAACAACAACCTCAACATTGAAAAACACCAACAAATTCAACAACAACCTCAACATTTAAAAACACCAGCAAATTCAACAACAACCTCAACATTGAAAAACAACAACAATCTCAACATTGAGGAACACCAACAAATTCCACAACAACCTCAACATTGAAAAACAGCAACAACCTCAACATTGAAAAACACCAACAAATTCAACAACAACCTCAACATTGAAAAACACTAACAAATTCAACAACAACCTCAACATTGAAAAACACCAACAAATTCAACAACAACTTCAACATTGAAAAGCACCAACAAATTCAACAACAACCTCAACATTGAAAAACAACAACAACCTCAACATTGAAAAACACCAACAAATTCAACAACAACCTCAACATTGAAAAACAACAACAACCTCAACATTGAAAAACACCAACAAATTCAACAACAACCTCAACATTGAAAAACAACAACAAACTCAACATTGAAAAACACCAACAAATTCAACAACAACCTCAACATTGTAAAACAACAACAACCTCAACATTGAAAAACACCAACAAATTCAACAACAACCTCAACATTGAAAAACACCAACAAATTCAACAACAACCTCAACATTGAAAAACAACAACAACCTAAACATTGAAAAACACCAACAAATTCAACAACAACCCCGACATTGAAAAACACCAACAAATTCAACAACAACCTGAACTTTGAAAAACAACAACAACCTCATCATTGAAAAACACCAGCAAATTCAACAACAACCTCAACATTGAAAAACAACAACAAATTCAACAACAACCCCAACATTTAAAAAGAACAACAACCTCAACATTGAAAAACACCAACAAATTCAACAACAACCTCAACATTGAAAAACGCCAACAAATTCAACAACAACCTCAACATTGAAAAACACCAACAAACTCAACAACAACCTCAACATTGAAAAACAACAACAACCTCAACATTGAAAAACCCCAACAAATTCAACAACAACTTCAACATTGAAAAACACAAACAAATTCAACAAAAACCTCAACATTGAAAAACAACAACAACCCCAACATTGAAAAACACCAACAAATTCAACAACAACCTCAATATTGAAAAACAACAACAACCTCAACATTGAAAAACACCAACAAATTCAACAAAAACTTCAACATTGAAAAACACCAACAAATTCAACAACAACCTCGAAATTGAAAAACACCAACAAATTCAACAACAACTTCAACATTGAAAAACACCAACAAATTCAACAACAACCACGACATTGAAAAACAACAACAACCTCAACATTGAAAAACACCAGCAAATTCAACAACAACCTCAACATTGAAAAACAAGAACAACCTCTACATTGAAAAACATCAACAAATTCAACAACAACCTCGAAATTGAAAAACACCAACAAATTCAACAACAACCTCAACATTGAAAAACAGCAACAGCCTCAACATTGAAAAACACCAACAAATTCAACAACAACCTCAACATTGAAAAACACCAACAAATTCAACAACAACCTCAACATTGAATTACACCAACAAATTCAACAACAAACTCAACATTGAAAAACACCAACAAATTCAACAACAACCTCAGCATTGAAAAACAACAACAACCTCAACATTGAAAAACGCCAACAAATTCAACAACAACCTCAACATTGAAAAACAACAACAACCTCAACATTGAAAAACAACAACCAATTCAACAAAAACTTCAACATTGAAAAGCGCCAACAAATTCAACAACAACCTCGACATTGAAAAACACCATCAAATTCAACAACAACCTCAACATTGAAAAACACCAACAACCTCAAAATTGAAAAAACACCAACAAATTCAACAACAACCTCAACATTTAAAAACAACAACAACCTCAACATTGAAAAACACCAACAAATTCAACAACAACCTCAACATTGAAAAACAACAACAAACTCATCATTGAAAAACACCTACAAATTCAACAACAACCTCAACATTGAAAAACAACAACAAACTCAACAACAACCTCAACATTGAAAAACAACAACAACCTCAACATTGAAAAACACCAACAAATTCAACAACAACCTCAACATTGAAAAACACCAACAAATTCAACAACAACCTCAACATTGAAAAACACCAACAAATTCAACAGCAACCTCAACATGGAAAAACACCAACAAATTCAACATCAACCTCAACATTGAAAAACAGCAACAAACTCAACAACAACCTCAACATTGAAAAACACCAACAAATTCAACAACAACCTCAACATTGAAAAACACCAACAAATTCAACAACAACCTCAACATTGAAAAACAACAACAACCTCAACATTGAAAAACACCAACAAATTCAACAACAACCTCAACATTGAAAAACACCAACAAATTCAACAACAACCTCTACATTGAAAAACAACAACAACCTCAACATTGAAAAACAACAACAACCTCAACATTGAAAAACACCAACAATTTCAACAATAACCTCAACATTGAAAAACAACAACAACCTCAATATTGAAAAACACCAACAAATTCAACAACAACCTCAACATTGAAAAACACCAACAAATTCAACAACAACCTCAACATTGAAAAACAACAACAACCTCAACATTGAAAAACAACAACAAATTCAACAACAACCTCAACATTGAAAAACAACAACAACCTCAACATTGAAAAACACCAACAAATTCAACAACAACCTCAACATTGAAAAACACCAACAAATTCAACAACAACCTCAGCATTGAAAAACAACAACAACCTCCACATTGAAAAACACCAACAAATTCAACAACAACCTCAACATTGAAAAACAACAACAACCTCAACATTGAAAAACACCAACAAATTCAACAACAACTTCAACATTGAAAAACACCAACAAATTCAACAACAACCTCGATATTGAAAAACACCAACAAATTCAACAACAACCTCAACATTGAAAAACAACAACAACCTCAACATTGAAAAACACCAACAAATTCAACAACAACCTCAACATTGAAAAACAACAACAACCTCAACATTGAAAAACACCAACAAATTCAACAACAACCTCAACATTTAAAAACACCAGCAAATTCAACAACAACCTCAACATTGAAAAACAACAACAATCTCAACATTGAGGAACACCAACAAATTCCGCAACAACCTCAACATTGAAAAACAGCAACAACCTCAACATTGAAAAACACCAACAAATTCAACAACAACCTCAACATTGAAAAACACTAACAAATTCAACAACAACCTCAACATTGAAAAACACCAACAAATTCAACAACAACTTCAACATTGAAAAGCACCAACAAATTCAACAACAACCTCAACATTGAAAAACACCAACAACCTCAACATTGAAAAACACCAACAAATTCAACAACAACCTCAACATTGAAAAACAACAACAACCTCAACATTGAAAAACACCAACAAATTCAACAACAACCTCAACATTGAAAAACAACAACAAACTCAACATTGAAAAACACCAACAAATTCAACAACAACCTCAACATTGTAAAACAACAACAACCTCAACATTGAAAAACAACAACAAATTCAACAACAACCTCAACATTGAAAAACACCAACAAATTCAACAACAACCTCAACATTGAAAAACAACAACAACCTAAACATTGAAAAACACCAACAAATTCAACAACAACCTCAGCATTGAAAAGCACCAACAAATTCAACAACAACCTCAACATTGAAAAACAAGAACAACCTCAACATTGAAAAAAACCAACAAATTCAACAACAACCTCAACATTGAAAAACAACAACAACCTCAACATTGAAAAACACCAACAAATTCAACAACAACCTTAACATTGAAAAACACCAACAAATTCAACAACAACCTCAGCATTGAAAAACAACAACAACCTCAACATTGAAAAACACCAACAAATTCAACAACAACCTCAACATTGAAAAACAACAACAACCTCAACATTGAAAAACACCAACAAATTCAACAAAAACTTCAACATTGAAAAGCACCAACAAATTCAACAACAACCTCGAAATTGAAAAACACCAACAAATTCAACAACAACTTCAACATTGAAAAACACCAACAAATTCAACAACAACCTCGACATTGAAAAACCCCATCAAATTCAACAACAACCTCAACATTGAAAATCACCAACAACCTCAATATTGAAAAAACACCAACAAATTCAACAACAACCTCAACATTTAAAAACAACAACAACCTCAACATTGAAATACACCAACAAATTCAACAACAACCTCAACATTGAAAAACACCAACAAATTCAACAACAACCTCAACATTGAAAAACACCAACAAATTCAACATCAACCTCAACATTGAAAAACACCAACAAACTCAACAACAACCTCAACATTGAAAAACACCAACAAATTCAACAACAACCTCAACATTGAAAAACACCAACAAATTCAACAACAAACTCAGGATTGAAAAACACCAACAAATTCAACAACCTCAACATTGAAAAACAACAACAACCTCAACATTGAAAAACACCAACAAATTCAACAACAACCTCAACATTGAAAAACACCAACAAATTCAACAACAACCTCAACATTGAAAAACAACAACAACCTCAACATTGAAAAACAACAACAACCTCAACATTGAAAAACACCAACAAATTCAACAACAACCTCAACATTGAAAAACAACAACAAACTCAACATTGAAAAACACCATCAAATTCAACAACAACCTCAACATTGAAAAACAACAACAACCTCAACATTGAAAAACACCAACAATTTCAACAATAACCTCAACATTGAAAAACAACAACAACCTCAATATTGAAAAACACCAACAAATTCAACAACAACCTCAACATTGAAAAACACCAACAAATTCAACAACAACCTCAACATTGAAAAACAACAGCAACCTCAACATTGAAAAACAACAACAAATTCAACAACAACCTCAACATTGAAAAACAACAACAACCTCAACATTGAAAAACACCAACAAATTCAACAACAACCTCAACATTGAAAAACACCAACAAATTCAACAACAACCTCAGCATTGAAAAACAACAACAACCTCCACATTGAAAAACACCAACAAATTCAACAACAACCTCAACATTGAAAAACAACAACAACCTCAACATTGAAAAACACCAACAAATTCAACAACAACTTCAACATTGAAAAACACCAACAAATTCAACAACAACCTCGATATTGAAAAACACCAACAAATTCAACAACAACCTCAACATTGAAAAACAACAACAACCTCAACATTGAAAAACACCAACAAATTCAACAACAACCTCAACATTGAAAAACAACAACAACCCTCAACATTGAAAAACACCAACAAATTCAACAACAACCTCAACATTTAAAAACACCAGCAAATTCAACAACAACCTCAACATTGAAAAACAACAACAATCTCAACATTGAGGAACACCAACAAATTCCACAACTACCCTCAACATTGAAAAACAGCAACAACCTCAACATTGAAAAACACCAACAAATTCAACAACAACCTCAACATTGAAAAACACTAACAAATTCAACAACAACCTCAACATTGAAAAACACCAACAAATTCAACAACAACTTCAACATTGAAAAGCACCAACAAATTCAACAACAACCTCAACATTGAAAAACAACAACAACCTCAACATTGAAAAACACCAACAAATTCAACAACAACCTCAACATTGAAAAACAACAACAACCTCAACATTGAAAAACACCAACAAATTCAACAACAACCTCAACATTGAAAAACAACAACAAACTCAACATTGAAAAACACCAACAAATTCAACAACAACCTCAACATTGTAAAACAACAACAACCTCAACATTGAAAAACACCAACAAATTCAACAACAACCTCAACATTGAAAAACACCAACAAATTCAACAACAACCTCAACATTGAAAAACAACAACAACCTAAACATTGAAAAACACCAACAAATTCAACAACAACCCCGACATTGAAAAACACCAACAAATTCAACAACAACCTGAACTTTGAAAAACAACAACAACCTCATCATTGAAAAACACCAGCAAATTCAACAACAACCTCAACATTGAAAAACAACAACAAATTCAACAACAACCCCAACATTTAAAAAGAACAACAACCTCAACATTGAAAAGCACCAACAAATTCAACAACAACCTCAACATTGAAAAAACGCCAACAAATTCAACAACAACCTCAACATTGAAAAACACCAACAAACTCAACAACAACCTCAACATTGAAAAACAACAACAACCTCAACATTGAAAAACCCCAACAAATTCAACAACAACTTCAACATTGAAAAACACAAACAAATTCAACAAAAACCTCAACATTGAAAAACAACAACAACCCCAACATTGAAAAACACCAACAAATTCAACAACAACCTCAATATTGAAAAACAACAACAACCTCAACATTGAAAAACACCAACAAATTCAACAAAAACTTCAACATTGAAAAACACCAACAAATTCAACAACACCTCGAAATTGAAAAACACCAACAAATTCAACAACAACTTCAACATTGAAAAACACCAACAAATTCAACAACAACCACGACATTGAAAAACAACAACAACCTCAACATTGAAAAACACCAGCAAATTCAACAACAACCTCAACATTGAAAAACAAGAACAACCTCTACATTGAAAAACATCAACAAATTCAACAACAACCTCGAAATTGAAAAACACCAACAAATTCAACAACAACCTCAACATTGAAAAACAGCAACAGCCTCAACATTGAAAAACACCAACAAATTCAACAACAACCTCAACATTGAAAAACACCAACAAATTCAACAACAACCTCAACATTGAATTACACCAACAAATTCAACAACAAACTCAACATTGAAAAACACCAACAAATTCAACAACAACCTCAGCATTGAAAAAGAACAACAACCTCAACATTGAAAAAACGCCAACAAATTCAACAACAACCTCAACATTGAAAAACAACAACAACCTCAACATTGAAAAACAACAACCAATTCAACAAAAACTTCAACATTGAAAAGCGCCAACAAATTCAACAACAACCTCGACATTGAAAAACACCATCAAATTCAACAACAACCTCAACATTGAAAAACACCAACAACCTCAAAATTGAAAAAACACCAACAAATTCAACAACAACCTCAACATTTAAAAACAACAACAACCTCAACATTGAAAAACACCAACAAATTCAACAACAACCTCAACATTGAAAAACAACAACAAACTCATCATTGAAAAACACCTACAAACTCAACAACAACCTCAACATTGAAAAACAACAACAAACTCAACAACAACCTCAACATTGAAAAACAACAACAACCTCAACATTGAAAAACACCAACAAATTCAACAACAACCTCAACATTGAAAAACGCCAACAAATTCAACAACAACCTCAACATTGAAAAACACCAACAAATTCAACAGCAACCTCAACATTGAAAAACACCAACAAATTCAACATCAACCTCAACATTGAAAAACACCAACAAACTCAACAACAACCTCAACATTGAAAAACACCAACAAATTCAACAACAACCTCAACATTGAAAAACACCAACAAATTCAACAACAACCTCAACATTGAAAAACAACAACAACCTCAACATTGAAAAACACCAACAAATTCAACAACAACCTCAACATTGAAAAACACCAACAAATTCAACAACAACCTCAACATTGAAAAACAACAACAACCTCAACATTGAAAAACAACAACAACCTCAACATTGAAAAACACCAACAAATTCAACAACAACCTCAACATTGAAAAACAACAACAAACTCAACATTGAAAAACACCATCAAATTCAACAACAACCTCAACATTGAAAAACAACAACAACCTCAACATTGAAAAACACCAACAATTTCAACAATAACCTCAACATTGAACAACAACAACAACCTCAATATTGAAAAACACCAACAAATTCAACAACAACCTCAACATTGAAAAACACCAACAAATTCAACAACAACCTCAACATTGAAAAACAACAACAACCTCAACATTGAAAAAGAACAACAAATTCAACAACAACCTCAACATTGAAAAACAACAACAACCTCAACATTGAAAAACACCAACAAATTCAACAACAACCTCAACATTGAAAAACACCAACAAATTCAACAACAACCTCAGCATTGAAAAACAACAACAACCTCAACATTGAAAAACACCAACAAATTCAACAACAACCTCAACATTGAAAAACACCAACAAATTCAACAACAACCTCAACATTGAAAAACAACAACAACCTCAACATTGAAAAACAACAACAAATTCAACAACAACCTCAACATTGAAAAACAACAACAACCTCAACATTGAAAAACACCAACAAATTCAACAACAACCTCAACATTGAAAAACACCAACAAATTCAACAACAACCTCAGCATTGAAAAACAACAACAACCTCCACATTGAAAAACACCAACAAATTCAACAACAACCTCAACATTGAAAAACAACAACAACCTCAACATTGATAAACACCAACAAATTCAACAACAACTTCAACATTGAAAAACACCAACAAATTCAACAACAACCTCGATATTGAAAAACACCAACAAATTCAACAACAACCTCAACATTGAAAAACAACAACAACCTCAACATTGAAAAACACCAACAAATTCAACAACAACCTCAACATTGAAAAACAACAACAACCTCAACATTGAAAAACACCAACAAATTCAACAACAACCTCAACATTTAAAAACACCAGCAAATTCAACAACAACCTCAACATTGAAAAACAACAACAATCTCAACATTGAGGAACACCAACAAATTCCACAACAACCTCAACATTGAAAAACAGCAACAACCTCAACATTGAAAAACACCAACAAATTCAACAACAACCTCAACATTGAAAAACACTAACAAATTCAACAACAACCTCAACATTGAAAAACACCAACAAATTCAACAACAACTTCAACATTGAAAAGCACCAACAAATTCAACAACAACCTCAACATTGAAAAACAACAACAACCTCAACATTGAAAAACACCAACAAATTCAACAACAACCTCAACATTGAAAAACAACAACAACCTCAACATTGAAAAACACCAACAAATTCAACAACAACCTCAACATTGAAAAACAACAACAAACTCAACATTGAAAAACACCAACAAATTCAACAACAACCTCAACATTGTAAAACAACAACAACCTCAACATTGAAAAACACCAACAAATTCAACAACAACCTCAACATTGAAAAACACCAACAAATTCAACAACAACCTCAACATTGAAAAACAACAACAACCTAAACATTGAAAAACACCAACAAATTCAACAACAACCCCGACATTGAAAAACACCAACAAATTCAACAACAACCTGAACTTTGAAAAACAACAACAACCTCATCATTGAAAAACACCAGCAAATTCAACAACAACCTCAACATTGAAAAACAACAACAAATTCAACAACAACCCCAACATTTAAAAAGAACAACAACCTCAACATTGAAAAACACCAACAAATTCAACAACAACCTCAACATTGAAAAACGCCAACAAATTCAACAACAACCTCAACATTGAAAAACACCAACAAACTCAACAACAACCTCAACATTGAAAAACAACAACAACCTCAACATTGAAAAACCCCAACAAATTCAACAACAACTTCAACATTGAAAAACACAAACAAATTCAACAAAAACCTCAACATTGAAAAACAACAACAACCCCAACATTGAAAAACACCAACAAATTCAACAACAACCTCAATATTGAAAAACAACAACAACCTCAACATTGAAAAACACCAACAAATTCAACAAAAACTTCAACATTGAAAAACACCAACAAATTCAACAACAACCTCGAAATTGAAAAACACCAACAAATTCAACAACAACTTCAACATTGAAAAACACCAACAAATTCAACAACAACCACGACATTGAAAAACAACAACAACCTCAACATTGAAAAACACCAGCAAATTCAACAACAACCTCAACATTGAAAAACAAGAACAACCTCTACATTGAAAAACATCAACAAATTCAACAACAACCTCGAAATTGAAAAACACCAACAAATTCAACAACAACCTCAACATTGAAAAACAGCAACAGCCTCAACATTGAAAAACACCAACAAATTCAACAACAACCTCAACATTGAAAAACACCAACAAATTCAACAACAACCTCAACATTGAATTACACCAACAAATTCAACAACAAACTCAACATTGAAAAACACCAACAAATTCAACAACAACCTCAGCATTGAAAAACAACAACAACCTCAACATTGAAAAACGCCAACAAATTCAACAACAACCTCAACATTGAAAAACAACAACAACCTCAACATTGAAAAACAACAACCAATTCAACAAAAACTTCAACATTGAAAAGCGCCAACAAATTCAACAACAACCTCGACATTGAAAAACACCATCAAATTCAACAACAACCTCAACATTGAAAAACACCAACAACCTCAAAATTGAAAAAACACCAACAAATTCAACAACAACCTCAACATTTAAAAACAACAACAACCTCAACATTGAAAAACACCAACAAATTCAACAACAACCTCAACATTGAAAAACAACAACAAACTCATCATTGAAAAACACCTACAAATTCAACAACAACCTCAACATTGAAAAACAACAACAAACTCAACAACAACCTCAACATTGAAAAACAACAACAACCTCAACATTGAAAAACACCAACAAATTCAACAACAACCTCAACATTGAAAAACACCAACAAATTCAACAACAACCTCAACATTGAAAAACACCAACAAATTCAACAGCAACCTCAACATTGAAAAACACCAACAAATTCAACATCAACCTCAACATTGAAAAACACCAACAAACTCAACAACAACCTCAACATTGAAAAACACCAACAAATTCAACAACAACCTCAACATTGAAAAACACCAACAAATTCAACAACAACCTCAACATTGAAAAACAACAACAACCTCAACATTGAAAAACACCAACAAATTCAACAACAACCTCAACATTGAAAAACAACAACAACCTCAACATTGAAAAACAACAACAACCTCAACATTGAAAAACACCAACAAATTCAACAACAACCTCAACATTGAAAAACAACAACAAACTCAACATTGAAAAACACCAACAAATTCAACAACAACCTCAATATTGAAAAACAACAACAACCTCAACATTGAAAAACACCAACAAATTCAACAAAAACTTCAACATTGAAAAACACCAACAAATTCAACAACAACCTCGAAATTGAAAAACACCAACAAATTCAACAACAACTTCAACATTGAAAAACACCAACAAATTCAACAACAACCACGACATTGAAAAACAACAACAACCTCAACATTGAAAAACACCAGCAAATTCAACAACAACCTCAACATTGAAAAACAAGAACAACCTCTACATTGAAAAACATCAACAAATTCAACAACAACCTCGAAATTGAAAAACACCAACAAATTCAACAACAACCTCAACATTGAAAAACAGCAACAGCCTCAACATTGAAAAACACCAACAAATTCAACAACAACCTCAACATTGAAAAACACCAACAAATTCAACAACAACCTCAACATTGAATTACACCAACAAATTCAACAACAAACTCAACATTGAAAAACACCAACAAATTCAACAACAACCTCAGCATTGAAAAACAACAACAACCTCAACATTGAAAAACGCCAACAAATTCAACAACAACCTCAACATTGAAAAACAACAACAACCTCAACATTGAAAAACAACAACCAATTCAACAAAAACTTCAACATTGAAAAGCGCCAACAAATTCAACAACAACCTCGACATTGAAAAACACCATCAAATTCAAGAACAACCTCAACATTGAAAAACACCAACAACCTCAAAATTGAAAAAACACCAACAAATTCAACAACAACCTCAACATTTAAAAACAACAACAACCTCAACATTGAAAAACACCAACAAATTCAACAACAACCTCAACATTGAAAAACAACAACGAACTCATCATTGAAAAACACCTACAAATTCAACAACAACCTCAACATTGAAAAACAACAACAAACTCAACAACAACCTCAACATTGAAAAACAACAACAACCTCAACATTGAAAAACACCAACAAATTCAACAACAACCTCAACATTGAAAAACACCAACAAATTCAACAACAACCTCAACATTGAAAAACACCAACAAATTCAACAGCAACCTCAACATTGAAAAACACCAACAAATTCAACATCAACCTCAACATTGAAAAACACCAACAAACTCAACAACAACCTCAACATTGAAAAACACCAACAAATTCAACAACAACCTCAACATTGAAAAACACCAACAAATTCAACAACAACCTCAACATTGAAAAACAACAACAACCTCAACATTGAAAAACACCAACAAATTCAACAACAACCTCAACATTGAAAAACACCAACAAATTCAACAACAACCTCAACATTGAAAAACAACAACAACCTCAACATTGAAAAACAACAACAACCTCAACATTGAAAAACACCAACAAATTCAACAACAACCTCAACATTGAAAAACAACAACAAACTCAACATTGAAAAACACCATCAAATTCAACAACAACCTCAACATTGAAAAACAACAACAACCTCAACATTGAAAAACACCAACAATTTCAACAATAACCTCAACATTGAACAACAACAACAACCTCAATATTGAAAAACACCAACAAATTCAACAACAACCTCAACATTGAAAAACACCACAAATTCAACAACAACCTCAACATTGAAAAACAACAACAACCTCAACATTGAAAAAGAACAACAAATTCAACAACAACCTCAACATTGAAAAACAACAACAACCTCAACATTGAAAAACACCAACAAATTCAACAACAACCTCAACATTGAATAACACCAACAAATTAAACAACAACCTCAGCATTGAAAAACAACAACAACCTCAACATTGAAAAACACCAACAAATTCAACAACAACCTCAACATTGAAAAACAACAACAACCTCAACATTGAAAAACACCAACAAATTCAACAACAACTTCAACATTGAAAAACACCAACAAATTCAACAACAACCTCGATATTGAAAAACACCAACAAATTCAACAACACCTTCAACATTGAAAAACAACAACAACCTCAACATTGAAAAACACCAACAAATTCAACAACAACCTCAATATTGAAAAACAACAACAACCTCAACATTGAAAAACACCAACAAATTCAACAACAACCTCAACATTTAAAAACACCAGCAAATTCAACAACAACCTCAACATTGAAAAACAACAACAATCCCAACATTGAAGAACACCAACAAATTCCACAACAACCTCAACATTGAAAAACAGCAACAACCTCAACATTGAAAAACAGCAACAAATTCAACAACAACCTCAACATTGAACAACACCAACAAATTCAACAACAACCTCAACATTGAAAAACACCAACAAATTCAACAACAACTTCAACATTGAAAAGCACCAACAAATTGAACAACAACCTCAACATTGAAAAACAACAACAACCTCAACATTGAAAAACACCAACAAATTCAACAACAACCTCAACATTGAAAAACAACAACAACCTCAACATTGACAAACACCAACAAATTCAACAACAACCTCAACATTGAAAAACAACAACAAACTCAACATTGAAAAACACCAACAAATTCAACAACAACCTCAACATTGAAAAACAACAACAGCCTCAACATTGAAAAACACCAACAAATTCAACAACAACCTCAACATTGAAAAACACCAACAAATTCAACAACAACCTCAACATTGAAAAACAACAACAACCTAAACATTGAAAAACACCAACAAATTCAACAACAACCTCAACATTGAAAAACAACAACAACCTCAACATTGAAAAACACCAACAAATTCAACAACAACCTCAACATTGAAAAACACCAACAAATTCAACAACAACCTCAGCATTGAAAAACAACAACAACCTCAACATTGAAAAACACCAACAAATGCAACAACAACCTCAACATTGAAAAACAACAACAACCTCAACATTGAAAAACACCAACAAATTCAACAACAACCTCAACATTGAAAAACAACAACAACCTCAACATTGAAAAACACCAACAAATTCAACAAAAAATTCAACATGGAAAAACACCAACAAATTCAACAACAACCCCGACATTGAAAAACACCAACAAATTCAACAACAACCTGAACGTTGAAAAACAACAACAACCTCATCATGGAAAAACACCAGCAAATTCAACAACAACCTCAACATTGAAAAACAACAACAAATTCAACAACAACCCCAACATTTAAAAAGAACAACAACCTCAACATTGAAAAACACCAACAAATTCAACAACAACCTCAACATTGAAAAACGCCAACAAATTCAACAACAACCTCAACATTGAAAAACACCAACAAACTCAACAACAACCTCAACATTGAAAAACAACAACAACCTCAACATTGAAAAACACCAACAAATTCAACAACAACCTCAACATTGAAAAACAACAACAAACTCAACATTGAAAAACACCAACAAATTCAACAACAACCTCAACATTGAAAAACAACAACAACCTCAACATTGAAAAACACCAACAAATTCAACAACAACCTCAACATTGAAAAACACCAACAAATTCAACAACAACCTCAACATTGAAAAACAACAACAACCTAAACATTGAAAAACACCAACAAATTCAACAACAACCTCAACATTGAAAAACAACAACAACCTCAACATTGAAAAACACCAACAAATTCAACAACAACCTCAACATTGAAAAACACCAACAAATTCAACAACAACCTCAGCATTGAAAAACAACAACAACCTCAACATTGAAAAACACCAACAAATGCAACAACAACCTCAACATTGAAAAACAACAACAACCTCAACATTGAAAAACACCAACAAATTCAACAACAACCTCAACATTGAAAAACAACAACAACCTCAACATTGAAAAACACCAACAAATTCAACAAAAAATTCAACATGGAAAAACACCAACAAATTCAACAACAACCCCGACATTGAAAAACACCAACAAATTCAACAACAACCTCAACATTGAAAAAAAACAACAACCTCAACATTGAAAAACACCAACAAATTCAACAACATCCTCAACATTGAAAAACACCAACAAATTCAACAACAACCTCAGCATTGAAAAACAACAACAACCTCAACATTGAAAAACACCAACAAATTCAACAACAACCTCAACATTGAAAAACAACAACAACCTCAACATTGAAAAACACCAACAAATTCAACAAAAACTTCAACATTGAAAAGCACCAACAAATTCAACAACAACCTCGACATTGAAAAACACGATCAAATTCAACAACAACCTCAACATTGAAAAACACCAACAACCTCAAAATTGAAAAAAACATCAACAAATTCAACAACAACCTCAACATTTAAAAACAACAACAACCTCAACTTTGAAAAACACCAACAAATTCAACAACAACCTCAACATTGAAAAACAACAACAAACTCATCATTGAAAAACACCTACAAATTCAACAACAACCTCAACATTGAAAAACAACAACAAACTCAACAACAACCTCAACATTGAAAAACAACAACAACCTCAACATTGAAAAACACCAACAAATTCAACAACAACCTCAACATTGAAAAACACCAACAAATTCAACAACAAACTCAAGATTGAAAAACACCAACAAATTCAACAACCTCAACATTGAAAAACAACAACAACCTCAACATTGAAAAACACCAACAAATTCAACAACAACCTCAACATTGAAAAACAACAACAAACTCATCATTGAAAAACACCTACAAATTCAACACCAACCTCAACATTGAAAAACAACAACAAACTCAACAACAACCTCAACATTGAAAAACAACAACAACCTCAACATTGAAAAACACCAACAAATTCAACAACAACCTCAACATTGAAAAACACCAACAAATTCAACAACAAACTCAAGATTGAAAAACACCAACAAATTCAACAACCTCAACATTGAAAAACAACAACAACCTCATCATGGAAAAACACCAAAAAATTCAACAACAACCTCAACATTGAAAAACAACAACAAATTCAACAACAACCCCAACATTTAAAAAGAACAACAACCTCAACATTGAAAAACACCAACAAATTCAACAACAACCTCAACATTGAAAAACGCCAACAAATTCAACAACAACCTCAACATTGAAAAACACCAACAAACTCAACAACAACCTCAACATTGAAAAACAACAACAACCTCAACATTGAAAAACACCAACAAATTCAACAACAACTTCAACATTGAAAAACACCAACAAATTCAACAACAACCTCAACATTGAAAAACAACAACAACCCCAACATTGAACAACACCAACAAATTCAACAACAACCTCAACATTGAAAAACAACAACAACCTCAACATTGAAAAACACCAACAAATTCAACAACAACCTCAACATTGAAAAACACCAACAAATTCAACAACAACCTCAGCATTGAAAAACAACAACAACCTCAACATTGAAAAACACCAGCAAATTCAACAACAACCTTAACATTGAAAAACAAGAAAACCCTCAACATTGAAAAACACCAACAAATTCAACAACAACCTCGAAATTGAAAAACACCAACAAATTCAACAACAACCTCAACATTGAAAAACAGCAACAACCTCAACATTTAAAAAAACCAACAAATTCAACAACAACCTCAACATTGAAAAACACCAACAAATTCAACAACAACCTCAACATTGAAAAACACCAACAAATTCAACAACAAACTCAACATTGAAAAACACCAACATTTTCAACAACAACCTTAACATTGAAAAACAACAACAACCTCAACATTGAAAAAACACCAACAAATTCAACAACAACCTCAACATTGAAAAGCACCAAGAAATTCAACAACAACCTCAACATTGAAAAACAACAACAACCTCAACATTGAAAAACACCAACAAATTCAACAACAACCTCAACATTGAAAAACAACAACAACCTCAACATTGAAAAACACCAACAAATTCAACAACAACCTCAACATTGAAAAACAACAACTACCTCAACATTGAAAAACACCAACAAATTCAACAACAACCTCAACATTGAAAAAAAACAACAACCTCAACATTGAAAAACACCAACAAATTCAACAACAACCTCAACATTGAAAAACACCAACAAATTCAACAACAACCTCAGCATTGAAAAACAACAACAACCTCAACATTGAAAAACACCAACAAATTCAACAACAACCTCAACATTGAAAAACAACAACAACCTCAACATTGAAAAACACCAACAAATTCAACAAAAACTTCAACATTGAAAAGCACCAACAAATTCAACAACAACCTCGAAATTGAAAAACACCAACAAATTCAACAACAACTTCAACATTGAAAAACACCAACAAATTCAACAACAACCTCGACATTGAAAAACACCATCAAATTCAACAACAACCTCAACATTGAAAAACACCAACAACCTCAAAATTGAAAAAACACCAACAAATTCAACAACAACCTCAACATTTAAAAACAACAACAACCTCAACATTGAAAAACACCAACAAATTCAACAACAACCTCAACATTTAAAAACAACAACAACCTCAACATTGAAAAACACCAACAAATTCAACAACAACCTCAACATTGAAAAACAACAACATTCTCATCATTGAAAAACACCTACAAATTCAACAACAACCTCAACATTGAAAAACAACAACAACCTCAACATTGAAAAACAACAACAACCTCAACATTGAAAAACACCAACAAATTCAACAACAACCTCAACATTGAAAAACAACAACAACCTCAACATTGAAAAACACCAACAAATTCAACAAAAAATTCAACATGGAAAAACACCAACAAATTCAACAAAAACCCCGACATTGAAAAACACCAACAAATTCAACAACAACCTGAACGTTGAAAAACAACAACAACCTCATCATGGAAAAACACCAGCAAATTCAACAACAACCTCAACATTGAAAAACAACAACAAATTCAACAACAACCCCAACATTTAAAAAGAACAACAACCTCAACATTGAAAAACACCAACAAATTCAACAACAACCTCAACATTGAAAAACGCCAACAAATTCAACAACAACCTCAACATTGAAAAACACCAACAAACTCAACAACAACCTCAACATTGAAAAACAACAACAACCTCAACATTGAAAAACACCAACAAATTCAACAACAACCTCAACATTGAAAAACAACAACAAACTCAACATTGAAAAACACCAACAAATTCAACAACAACCTCAACATTGAAAAACAACAACAACCTCAACATTGAAAAACACCAACAAATTCAACAACAACCTCAACATTGAAAAACACCAACAAATTCAACAACAACCTCAACATTGAAAAACAACAACAACCTAAACATTGAAAAACACCAACAAATTCAACAACAACCTCAACATTGAAAAACAACAACAACCTCAACATTGAAAAACACCAACAAATTCAACAACAACCTCAACATTGAAAAACACCAACAAATTCAACAACAACCTCAGCATTGAAAAACAACAACAACCTCAACATTGAAAAACACCAACAAATGCAACAACAACCTCAACATTGAAAAACAACAACAACCTCAACATTGAAAAACACCAACAAATTCAACAACAACCTCAACATTGAAAAACAACAACAACCTCAACATTGAAAAACACCAACAAATTCAACAAAAAATTCAACATGGAAAAACACCAACAAATTCAACAACAACCCCGACATTGAAAAACACCAACAAATTCAACAACAACCTCAACATTGAAAAAAAACAACAACCTCAACATTGAAAAACACCAACAAATTCAACAACATCCTCAACATTGAAAAACACCAACAAATTCAACAACAACCTCAGCATTGAAAAACAACAACAACCTCAACATTGAAAAACACCAACAAATTCAACAACAACCTCAACATTGAAAAACAACAACAACCTCAACATTGAAAAACACCAACAAATTCAACAAAAACTTCAACATTGAAAAGCACCAACAAATTCAACAACAACCTCGACATTGAAAAACACGATCAAATTCAACAACAACCTCAACATTGAAAAACAACAACAACCTCAACTTTGAAAAACACCAACAAATTCAACAACAACCTCAACATTGAAAAACAACAACAAACTCATCATTGAAAAACACCTACAAATTCAACAACAACCTCAACATTGAAAAACAACAACAAACTCAACAACAACCTCAACATTGAAAAACAACAACAACCTCAACATTGAAAAACACCAACAAATTCAACAACAACCTCAACATTGAAAAACACCAACAAATTCAACAACAAACTCAAGATTGAAAAACACCAACAAATTCAACAACCTCAACATTGAAAAACAACAACAACCTCAACATTGAAAAACACCAACAAATTCAACAACAACCTCAACATTGAAAAACAACAACAAACTCATCATTGAAAAACACCTACAAATTCAACAACAACCTCAACATTGAAAAACAACAACAAACTCAACAACAACCTCAACATTGAAAAACAACAACAACCTCAACATTGAAAAACACCAACAAATTCAACAACAACCTCAACATTGAAAAACACCAACAAATTCAACAACAAACTCAAGATTGAAAAACACCAACAAATTCAACAACCTCAACATTGAAAAACAACAACAACCTCATCATGGAAAAACACCAAAAAATTCAACAACAACCTCAACATTGAAAAACAACAACAAATTCAACAACAACCCCAACATTTAAAAAGAACAACAACCTCAACATTGAAAAACACCAACAAATTCAACAACAACCTCAACATTGAAAAACGCCAACAAATTCAACAACAACCTCAACATTGAAAAACACCAACAAACTCAACAACAACCTCAACATTGAAAAACAACAACAACCTCAACATTGAAAAACACCAACAAATTCAACAACAACTTCAACATTGAAAAACACCAACAAATTCAACAACAACCTCAACATTGAAAAACAACAACAACCCCAACATTGAACAACACCAACAAATTCAACAACAACCTCAACATTGAAAAACAACAACAACCTCAACATTGAAAAACACCAACAAATTCAACAACAACCTCAACATTGAAAAACACCAACAAATTCAACAACAACCTCAGCATTGAAAAACAACAACAACCTCAACATTGAAAAACACCAGCAAATTCAACAACAACCTTAACATTGAAAAACAAGAACACCCTCAACATTGAAAAACACCAACAAATTCAACAACAACCTCGAAATTGAAAAACACCAACAAATTCAACAACAACCTCAACATTGAAAAACAGCAACAACCTCAACATTTAAAAAAACCAACAAATTCAACAACAACCTCAACATTGAAAAACACCAACAAATTCAACAACAACCTCAACATTGAAAAACACCAACAAATTCAACAACAAACTCAACATTGAAAAACACCAACATTTTCAACAACAACCTTAACATTGAAAAACAACAACAACCTCAACATTGAAAAACACCAACAAATTCAACAACAACCTCAACATTGAAAAGCACCAACAAATTCAACAACAACCTCAACATTGAAAAACAACAACAACCTCAACATTGAAAAACACCAACAAATTCAACAACAACCTCAACATTGAAAAACAACAACAACCTCAACATTGAAAAACACCAACAAATTCAACAACAACCTCAACATTGAAAAACAACAACTACCTCAACATTGAAAAACACCAACAAATTCAACAACAACCTCAACATTGAAAAAAAACAACAACCTCAACATTGAAAAACACCAACAAATTCAACAACAACCTCAACATTGAAAAACACCAACAAATTCAACAACAACCTCAGCATTGAAAAACAACAACAACCTCAACATTGAAAAACACCAACAAATTCAACAACAACCTCAACATTGAAAAACAACAACAACCTCAACATTGAAAAACACCAACAAATTCAACAAAAACTTCAACATTGAAAAGCACCAACAAATTCAACAACAACCTCGACATTGAAAAACACCATCAAATTCAACAACAACCTCAACATTGAAAAACACCAACAACCTCAAAATTGAAAAAACACCAACAAATTCAACAACAACCTCAACATTTAAAAACAACAACAACCTCAACATTGAAAAACACCAACAAATTCAACAACAACCTCAACATTTAAAAACAACAACAACCTCAACATTGAAAAACACCAACAAATTCAACAACAACCTCAACATTGAAAAACAACAACATTCTCATCATTGAAAAACACCTACAAATTCAACAACAACCTCAACATTGAAAAACAACAACAAACTCAACAACAACCTCAACATTGAAAAACAACAACAACCTCAACATTGAAAAACACCAACAAATTCAACAACAACCTCAACATTGAAAAACACCAACAAATTCAACAACAAACTCAAGATTGAAAAACACCAACAAATTCAACAACCTCAACATTGAAAAACAACAACAACCTCAACATTGAAAAACACCAACAAATTCAACAATAAACTCAACATTGAAAAACAACAACAAACTCATCATTGAAAAACACCTACAAATTCAACAACAACCTCAACATTGAAAAACAACAACAAACTCAACAACAACCGCAACATTGAAAAACAACAACAACCTCAACATTGAAAAACACCAACAAATTCAACAACAACCTTAACATTGAAAAACACCAACAAATTCAACAACAAACTCAAGATTGAAAAACACCAACAAATTCAACAACCTCAACATTGAAAAACAAGTACAACCTCATCATGGAAAAACACCAACAAATTCAACAACAACCTCAACATTGAAAAACAACAACAAATTCAACAACAACCCCAACATTTAAAAAGAACAACAACCTCAACATTGAAAAACACCAACAAATTCAACAACAACCTCAACATTGAAAAACGCCATCAAATTCAACAACAACCTCAACATTGAAAAACACCAACAAACTCAACAACAACCTCACCATTGAAAAACAACAACAACCTCAACATTGAAAAACACCAACAAATTCAACAACAACCTCAACATTGAAAAACAACAACAACCTCAACATTGAAAAACACCAACAAATTCAACAACAACCTCAACATTGAAAAACAACAACAACCTCAACATTGAAAAACACCAACAAATTCAACAACAGCTTCAAAATTGAAAAAAAACAACAACCTCAACATTGAAAAACACCAACAAATTCAACAACATCCTCAACATTGAAAAACATCAACAAATTCAACAACAACCTCAGCATTGAAAAACAACAACAACCTCAACATTGAAAAACACCAACAAATTCAACAACAACCTCAACATTGAAAAACAACAACAACCTCAACATTGAAAAACACCAACAAATTCAACAAAAACTTCAACATTGAAAGGCACCAACAAATTCAACAACAACCTCGACATTGAAAAACACCAACAAATTCAACAACAACCTCAACATTGAAAAACACCAACAAATTCAACAACAAACTCAAGATTGAAAAACACCAACAAATTCAACAACCTCAACATTGAAAAACAACAACAACCTCATCATGGAAAAACACCAACAAATTCAACAACAACCTCAACATTGAAAAACAACAACAAATTCAACAACAACCCCAACATTTAAAAAGAACAACAACCTCAACATTGAAAAGCACCAACAAATTCAACAACAACCTCGACATTGAAAAACATCAAATTCAACAACAACCTCAACATTGAAAAACACCAACAACCTCAAAATTGAAAAAACACCAACAAATTCAACAACAACCCCAACATTTAAAAAGAACAACAACCTCAACATTGAAAAACACCAACAAATTCAACAACAACCTCCACATAGAAAAACGCCAACAAATTCAACAACAACCTCAACATTGAAAAACACCAACAAACTCAACAACAACCTCAACATTGAAAAACAACAACAACCTCAACATTGAAAAACACCAACAAATTCAACAACAACTTCAACATTGAAAAACACCAACAAATTCAACAACAACCTCAACATTGAAAAACAACAACAACCCCAACATTGAAAAACACCAACAAATTCAACAACAACCTCAACATTGAAAAACAACAACAACCTCAACATTGAAAAACACCAACAAATTCAACAACAACCTCAACATTGAAAAACACCAACAAATTCAACAACAACCTCAGCATTGAAAAACAACAACAACCTCAACATTGAAAAACACCAGCAAATTCAACAACAACCTTAACATTGAAAAACAAGAACACCCTCAACATTGAAAAACACCAACAAATTCAACAACAACCTCGAAATTGAAAAACACCAACAAATTCAACAACAACCTCAACATTGAAAAACAGCAACAACCTCAACATTGAAAAACACCAACAAATTCAACAACAACCTGAACATTGAAAAACACCAACAAATTCAACAACAACCTCAACATTGAAAAACACCAACAAATTCAACAACAAACTCAACATTGAAAAACACCAACAAATTCAACAACAACCTCAACATTGAAAAACAACAACAACCTCAACATTGAAAAACACCAACAAATTCAACAACAACCTCAACATTGAAAAGCACCAACAAATTCAACAACAACCTCAACATTGAAAAACAACAACAACCTCAACATTGAAAAACACCAACAAATTCAACAACAACCTCAACATTGAAAAACAACAACAACCTCAACATTGAAAAACACCAACAAATTCAACAACAACCTCAACATTGAAAAACAACAACTACCTCAACATTGAAAAACACCAACAAATTCAACAACAACCTCAACATTGAAAAAAAACAACAACCTCAACATTGAAAAACACCAACAAATTCAACAACAACCTCAACATTGAAAAACACCAACAAATTCAACAACAACCTCAGCATTGAAAAACAACAACAACCTCAACATTGAAAAACACCAACAAATTCAACAACAACCTCAACATTGAAAAACACCAACAAATTCAACAACAACCTCAACAATGAAAAACAACAACAAACTCATCATTGAAAAACACCTACAAATTCAACAACCTCAACATTGAAAAACAACAACAAACTCAACAACAACCTCAACATTGAAAAACAGCAACAACCTCAACATTGAAAAACACCAACAAATTCAACAACAACCTCAACATTGAAAAACACCAACAAATTCAACAACAAACTCAAGATTGAAAAACACCAACAAATTCAACAACCTCAACATTGAAAAACAACAACAACCTCAACATTGAAAAACACCAACAAATTCAACAACAACCTCAACATTGAAAAACAACAACAAACTCATCATTGAAAAACACCTACAAATTCAACAACAACCTCAACATTGAAAAACAACAACAAACTCAACAACAACCTCAACATTGAAAAACAACAACAACCTCAACATTGAAAAACACCAACAAATTCAACAACAACCTCAACATTGAAAAACACCAACAAATTCAACAACAAACTCAAGATTGAAAAACACCAACAAATTCAACAACCTCAACATTGAAAAACAAAAACAACCTCATCATTGAAAAACACCAACAAATTCAACAAAAACTTCAACATTGAAAAGCACCAACACATTCAACAACAACCTCGACATTGAAAAACATCAAATTCAACAACAACCTCAACATTGAAAAACACCAACAACCTCAAAATTGAAAAAACACCAACAAATTCAACAACAACCTCAACATTTAATAATAACAACAACCTCAACATTGAAAAACACCAACAAATTCAACAACAACCTCAACATTGAAAAACAACAACAAACTCATCTTTGAAAAACACCTACAAATTCAACAACAACCTCAACATTGAAAAACAACAACAAACTCAACAACAACCTCAACATTGAAAAACAACAACAACCGCAACATTGAAAAACACCAACAAATTCAACAACAACCTCAACATTGAAAAACACCAAAAAATTCAACAACAAACTCAAGATTGAAAAACAGCAACAAATTCAACAACCTCAACATTGAAAAACAACAACAACCTCAACATTGAAAAACACCAACAAATTCAACAACAACCTCAACATTGAAAAACAACAACAAACTCATCATTGAAAAACACCTACAAATTCAACAACAACCTCAACATTGAAAAACAACAACAAACTCAACAACAACCTCAACATTGAAAAACAACAACAACCTCAACATTGAAAAACACCAACAAATTCAACAACAAACTCAACATTGAAAAAAACCAACAAATTCAACAACAAACTCAAGATTGAAAAACACCAACAAATTCAACAACCTCAACATTGAAAAACAACAACAACCTCATCATGGAAAAACACCAACAAATTCAACAACAACCTCAACATTGAAAAACAACAACAAATTCAACAACAACCCCAACATTTAAAAAGAACAACAACCTCAACATTGAAAAACACCAACAAATTCAACAACAACCTCAACATAGAAAAACGCCAACAAATTCAACAACAACCTCAACATTGAAAAACACCAACAAACTCAACAACAACCTCAACATTGAAAAACAACAACAACCTCAACATTGAAAAACACCAACAAATTCAACAACAACTTCAACATTGAAAAACACCAACAAATTCAACAACAACCTCAACATTGAAAAACAACAACAACCCCAACATTGAAAAACACCAACAAATTCAACAAAAACTTCAACATTGAAAAGCACCAACAAATTCAACAACAACCTCGACATTGAAAAACATCAAATTCAACAACAACCTCAACATTGAAAAACACCAACAACCTCAAAATTGAAAAAACACCAACAAATTCAACAACAACCCCAACATTTAAAAAGAACAACAACCTCAACATTGAAAAACACCAACAAATTCAACAACAACCTCCACATAGAAAAACGCCAACAAATTCAACAACAACCTCAACATTGAAAAACACCAACAAACTCAACAACAACCTCAACATTGAAAAACAACAACAACCTCAACATTGAAAAACACCAACAAATTCAACAACAACTTCAACATTGAAAAACACCAACAAATTCAACAACAACCTCAACATTGAAAAACAACAACAACCCCAACATTGAAAAACACCAACAAATTCAACAACAACCTCAACATTGAAAAACAACAACAACCTCAACATTGAAAAACACCAACAAATTCAACAACAACCTCAACATTGAAAAACACCAACAAATTCAACAACAACCTCAGCATTGAAAAACAACAACAACCTCAACATTGAAAAACACCAGCAAATTCAACAACAACCTTAACATTGAAAAACAAGAACACCCTCAACATTGAAAAACACCAACAAATTCAACAACAACCTCGAAATTGAAAAACACCAACAAATTCAACAACAACCTCAACATTGAAAAACAGCAACAACCTCAACATTGAAAAACACCAACAAATTCAACAACAACCTGAACATTGAAAAACACCAACAAATTCAACAACAACCTCAACATTGAAAAACACCAACAAATTCAACAACAAACTCAACATTGAAAAACACCAACAAATTCAACAACAACCTCAACATTGAAAAACAACAACAACCTCAACATTGAAAAACACCAACAAATTCAACAACAACCTCAACATTGAAAAGCACCAACAAATTCAACAACAACCTCAACATTGAAAAACAACAACAACCTCAACATTGAAAAACACCAACAAATTCAACAACAACCTCAACATTGAAAAACAACAACAACCTCAACATTGAAAAACACCAACAAATTCAACAACAACCTCAACATTGAAAAACAACAACTACCTCAACATTGAAAAACACCAACAAATTCAACAACAACCTCAACATTGAAAAAAAACAACAACCTCAACATTGAAAAACACCAACAAATTCAACAACAACCTCAACATTGAAAAACACCAACAAATTCAACAACAACCTCAGCATTGAAAAACAACAACAACCTCAACATTGAAAAACACCAACAAATTCAACAACAACCTCAACATTGAAAAACACCAACAAATTCAACAACAACCTCAACAATGAAAAACAACAACAAACTCATCATTGAAAAACACCTACAAATTCAACAACCTCAACATTGAAAAACAACAACAAACTCAACAACAACCTCAACATTGAAAAACAGCAACAACCTCAACATTGAAAAACACCAACAAATTCAACAACAACCTCAACATTGAAAAACACCAACAAATTCAACAACAAACTCAAGATTGAAAAACACCAACAAATTCAACAACCTCAACATTGAAAAACAACAACAACCTCAACATTGAAAAACACCAACAAATTCAACAACAACCTCAACATTGAAAAACAACAACAAACTCATCATTGAAAAACACCTACAAATTCAACAACAACCTCAACATTGAAAAACAACAACAAACTCAACAACAACCTCAACATTGAAAAACAACAACAACCTCAACATTGAAAAACACCAACAAATTCAACAACAACCTCAACATTGAAAAACACCAACAAATTCAACAACAAACTCAAGATTGAAAAACACCAACAAATTCAACAACCTCAACATTGAAAAACAAAAACAACCTCATCATTGAAAAACACCAACAAATTCAACAAAAACTTCAACATTGAAAAGCACCAACACATTCAACAACAACCTCGACATTGAAAAACATCAAATTCAACAACAACCTCAACATTGAAAAACACCAACAACCTCAAAATTGAAAAAACACCAACAAATTCAACAACAACCTCAACATTTAAAAATAACAACAACCTCAACATTGAAAAACACCAACAAATTCAACAACAACCTCAACATTGAAAAACAACAACAAACTCATCTTTGAAAAACACCTACAAATTCAACAACAACCTCAACATTGAAAAACAACAACAAACTCAACAACAACCTCAACATTGAAAAACAACAACAACCGCAACATTGAAAAACACCAACAAATTCAACAACAACCTCAACATTGAAAAACACCAAAAAATTCAACAACAAACTCAAGATTGAAAAACAGCAACAAATTCAACAACCTCAACATTGAAAAACAACAACAACCTCAACATTGAAAAACACCAACAAATTCAACAACAACCTCAACATTGAAAAACAACAACAAACTCATCATTGAAAAACACCTACAAATTCAACAACAACCTCAACATTGAAAAACAACAACAAACTCAACAACAACCTCAACATTGAAAAACAACAACAACCTCAACATTGAAAAACACCAACAAATTCAACAACAAACTCAACATTGAAAAAAACCAACAAATTCAACAACAAACTCAAGATTGAAAAACACCAACAAATTCAACAACCTCAACATTGAAAAACAACAACAACCTCATCATGGAAAAACACCAACAAATTCAACAACAACCTCAACATTGAAAAACAACAACAAATTCAACAACAACCCCAACATTTAAAAAGAACAACAACCTCAACATTGAAAAACACCAACAAATTCAACAACAACCTCAACATAGAAAAACGCCAACAAATTCAACAACAACCTCAACATTGAAAAACACCAACAAACTCAACAACAACCTCAACATTGAAAAACAACAACAACCTCAACATTGAAAAACACCAACAAATTCAACAACAACTTCAACATTGAAAAACACCAACAAATTCAACAACAACCTCAACATTGAAAAACAACAACAACCCCAACATTGAAAAACACCAACAAATTCAACAAAAACTTCAACATTGAAAAGCACCAACAAATTCAACAACAACCTCGACATTGAAAAACATCAAATTCAACAACAACCTCAACATTGAAAAACACCAACAACCTCAAAATTGAAAAAACACCAACAAATTCAACAACAACCCCAACATTTAAAAAGAACAACAACCTCAACATTGAAAAACACCAACAAATTCAACAACAACCTCCACATAGAAAAACGCCAACAAATTCAACAACAACCTCAACATTGAAAAACACCAACAAACTCAACAACAACCTCAACATTGAAAAACAACAACAACCTCAACATTGAAAAACACCAACAAATTCAACAACAACTTCAACATTGAAAAACACCAACAAATTCAACAACAACCTCAACATTGAAAAACAACAACAACCCCAACATTGAAAAACACCAACAAATTCAACAACAACCTCAACATTGAAAAACAACAACAACCTCAACATTGAAAAACACCAACAAATTCAACAACAACCTCAACATTGAAAAACACCAACAAATTCAACAACAACCTCAGCATTGAAAAACAACAACAACCTCAACATTGAAAAACACCAGCAAATTCAACAACAACCTTAACATTGAAAAACAAGAACACCCTCAACATTGAAAAACACCAACAAATTCAACAACAACCTCGAAATTGAAAAACACCAACAAATTCAACAACAACCTCAACATTGAAAAACAGCAACAACCTCAACATTGAAAAACACCAACAAATTCAACAACAACCTGAACATTGAAAAACACCAACAAATTCAACAACAACCTCAACATTGAAAAACACCAACAAATTCAACAACAAACTCAACATTGAAAAACACCAACAAATTCAACAACAACCTCAACATTGAAAAACAACAACAACCTCAACATTGAAAAACACCAACAAATTCAACAACAACCTCAACATTGAAAAGCACCAACAAATTCAACAACAACCTCAACATTGAAAAACAACAACAACCTCAACATTGAAAAACACCAACAAATTCAACAACAACCTCAACATTGAAAAACAACAACAACCTCAACATTGAAAAACACCAACAAATTCAACAACAACCTCAACATTGAAAAACAACAACTACCTCAACATTGAAAAACACCAACAAATTCAACAACAACCTCAACATTGAAAAAAAACAACAACCTCAACATTGAAAAACACCAACAAATTCAACAACAACCTCAACATTGAAAAACACCAACAAATTCAACAACAACCTCAGCATTGAAAAACAACAACAACCTCAACATTGAAAAACACCAACAAATTCAACAACAACCTCAACATTGAAAAACACCAACAAATTCAACAACAACCTCAACAATGAAAAACAACAACAAACTCATCATTGAAAAACACCTACAAATTCAACAACCTCAACATTGAAAAACAACAACAAACTCAACAACAACCTCAACATTGAAAAACAGCAACAACCTCAACATTGAAAAACACCAACAAATTCAACAACAACCTCAACATTGAAAAACACCAACAAATTCAACAACAAACTCAAGATTGAAAAACACCAACAAATTCAACAACCTCAACATTGAAAAACAACAACAACCTCAACATTGAAAAACACCAACAAATTCAACAACAACCTCAACATTGAAAAACAACAACAAACTCATCATTGAAAAACACCTACAAATTCAACAACAACCTCAACATTGAAAAACAACAACAAACTCAACAACAACCTCAACATTGAAAAACAACAACAACCTCAACATTGAAAAACACCAACAAATTCAACAACAACCTCAACATTGAAAAACACCAACAAATTCAACAACAAACTCAAGATTGAAAAACACCAACAAATTCAACAACCTCAACATTGAAAAACAAAAACAACCTCATCATGGAAAAACACCAACAAATTCAACAACAACCTCAACATTGAAAAACAACAACAAATTCAACAACAACCCCAACATTTAAAAAGAACAACAACCTCAACATTGAAAAACACCAACAAATGCAACAACAACCTCAACATTGAAAAACGCCATCAAATTCAACAACAACCTCAACATTGAAAAACACGAACAAACTCAACAACAACCTCAACATTGAAAAACAACAACAACCTCAACATTGAAAAACACCAACAAATTCAACAACAACCTCAACATTGAAAAACAACAACAACCTCAACATTGAAAAACACCAACAAATTCAACAACAACCTCAACATTGAAAAACAACAACAACCTCAACATTAAAAAACACCAACAAATTCAACAACAACTTCAAAATTGAAAAAAAACAACAACCTCAACATTGAAAAACACCAACAAATTCAACAACATCCTCAACATTGAAAAACACCAACAAATTCAACAACAACCTCAGCATTGAAAAACAACAACAACCTCAACATTGAAAAACACCAACAAATTCAACAACAACCTCAACATTGAAAAACAACAACAACCTCAACATTGAAAAACACCAACAAATTCAACAAAAACTTCAACATTGAAAAGCACCAACAAATTCAACAACAACCTCGACATTGAAAAACATCAAATTCAACAACAACCTCAACATTGAAAAACACCAACAACCTCAAAATTGAAAAAACACCAACAAATTCAACAACAACCCCAACATTTAAAAAGAACAACAACCTCAACATTGAAAAACACCAACAAATTCAACAACAACCTCCACATAGAAAAACGCCAACAAATTCAACAACAACCTCAACATTGAAAAACACCAACAAACTCAACAACAACCTCAACATTGAAAAACAACAACAACCTCAACATTGAAAAACACCAACAAATTCAACAACAACTTCAACATTGAAAAACACCAACAAATTCAACAACAACCTCAACATTGAAAAACAACAACAACCCCAACATTGAAAAACACCAACAAATTCAACAACAACCTCAACATTGAAAAACAACAACAACCTCAACATTGAAAAACACCAACAAATTCAACAACAACCTCAACATTGAAAAACACCAACAAATTCAACAACAACCTCAGCATTGAAAAACAACAACAACCTCAACATTGAAAAACACCAGCAAATTCAACAACAACCTTAACATTGAAAAACAAGAACACCCTCAACATTGAAAAACACCAACAAATTCAACAACAACCTCGAAATTGAAAAACACCAACAAATTCAACAACAACCTCAACATTGAAAAACAGCAACAACCTCAACATTGAAAAACACCAACAAATTCAACAACAACCTGAACATTGAAAAACACCAACAAATTCAACAACAACCTCAACATTGAAAAACACCAACAAATTCAACAACAAACTCAACATTGAAAAACACCAACAAATTCAACAACAACCTCAACATTGAAAAACAACAACAACCTCAACATTGAAAAACACCAACAAATTCAACAACAACCTCAACATTGAAAAGCACCAACAAATTCAACAACAACCTCAACATTGAAAAACAACAACAACCTCAACATTGAAAAACACCAACAAATTCAACAACAACCTCAACATTGAAAAACAACAACAACCTCAACATTGAAAAACACCAACAAATTCAACAACAACCTCAACATTGAAAAACAACAACTACCTCAACATTGAAAAACACCAACAAATTCAACAACAACCTCAACATTGAAAAAAAACAACAACCTCAACATTGAAAAACACCAACAAATTCAACAACAACCTCAACATTGAAAAACACCAACAAATTCAACAACAACCTCAGCATTGAAAAACAACAACAACCTCAACATTGAAAAACACCAACAAATTCAACAACAACCTCAACATTGAAAAACACCAACAAATTCAACAACAACCTCAACAATGAAAAACAACAACAAACTCATCATTGAAAAACACCTACAAATTCAACAACCTCAACATTGAAAAACAACAACAAACTCAACAACAACCTCAACATTGAAAAACAGCAACAACCTCAACATTGAAAAACACCAACAAATTCAACAACAACCTCAACATTGAAAAACACCAACAAATTCAACAACAAACTCAAGATTGAAAAACACCAACAAATTCAACAACCTCAACATTGAAAAACAACAACAACCTCAACATTGAAAAACACCAACAAATTCAACAACAACCTCAACATTGAAAAACAACAACAAACTCATCATTGAAAAACACCTACAAATTCAACAACAACCTCAACATTGAAAAACAACAACAAACTCAACAACAACCTCAACATTGAAAAACAACAACAACCTCAACATTGAAAAACACCAACAAATTCAACAACAACCTCAACATTGAAAAACACCAACAAATTCAACAACAAACTCAAGATTGAAAAACACCAACAAATTCAACAACCTCAACATTGAAAAACAACAAAAAGCTCATCATGGAAAAACACCAACAAATTCAACAACAACCTCAACATTGAAAAACAACAACAAATTCAACAACAACCCCAACATTTAAAAAGTACAACAACCTCAACATTGAAAAACACCAACAAATTCAGCAACAACCTCAACATTGAAAAACGCCAACAAATTCAACAACAACCTCAACATTGAAAAACAGCAACAAACTCAACAACAACCTCAACATTGAAAAACAACAACAACCTCAACATTGAAAAACACCAACAACCTCAAAATTGAAAAAACACCAACAAATTCAACAACAACCTCAACATTTAAAAATAACAACAACCTCAACATTGAAAAACACCAACAAATTCAACAACAACCTCAACATTGAAAAACAACAACAAACTCAACAACAACCTCAACATTGAAAAACAACAACAACCGCAACATTGAAAAACACCAACAAATTCAACAACAAACTCAACATTGAAAAATACCAAAAAATTCAACAACAAACTCAAGATTGAAAAACACCAACAAATTCAACAACCTCAACATTGAAAAACAACAACAACCTCAACATTGAAAAACAACAACAACCTCAACATTGAAAAACACGAACAAATTCAACAACAACCTCAACATTGAAAAACAACAACAACCTCAACATTAAAAAACACCAACAAATTCAACAACAACTTCAAAATTGAAAAAAAACAACAACCTCAACATTGAAAAACACCAACAAATTCAACAACATCCTCAACATTGAAAAACACCAACAAATTCAACAACAACCTCAGCATTGAAAAACAACAACAACCTCAACATTGAAAAACACCAACAAATTCAACAACAACCTCAACATTGAAAAACAACAACAACCTCAACATTGAAAAACACCAACAAATTCAACAAAAACTTCAACATTGAAAAGCACCAACACATTCAACAACAACCTCGACATTGAAAAACATCAAATTCAACAACAACCTCAACATTGAAAAACACCAACAACCTCAAAATTGAAAAAACACCAACAAATTCAACAACAACCTCAACATTTAAAAATAACAACAACCTCAACATTGAAAAACACCAACAAATTCAACAACAACCTCAACATTGAAAAACAACAACAAACTCATCTTTGAAAAACACCTACAAATTCAACAACAACCTCAACATTGAAAAACAACAACAAACTCAACAACAACCTCAACATTGAAAAACAACAACAACCGCAACATTGAAAAACACCAACAAATTCAACAACAACCTCAACATTGAAAAACACCAAAAAATTCAACAACAAACTCAAGATTGAAAAACACCAACAAATTCAACAACCTCAACATTGAAAAACAACAACCTCAACATTGAAAAACACCAACAAATTCAACAACAACCTCAACATTGAAAAACAACAACAAACTCATCATTGAAAAACACCTACAAATTCAACAACAACCTCAACATTGAAAAACAACAACAAACTCAACAACAACCTCAACATTGAAAAACAACAACAACCTCAACATTGAAAAACACCAACAAATTCAACAACAAACTCAACATTGAAAAAAACCAACAAATTCAACAACAAACTCAAGATTGAAAAACACCAACAAATTCAACAACCTCAACATTGAAAAACAACAACAACCTCATCATGGAAAAACACCAACAAATTCAACAACAACCTCAACATTGAAAAACAACAACAAATTCAACAACAACCCCAACATTTAAAAAGAACAACAACCTCAACATTGAAAAACACCAACAAATTCAACAACAACCTCAACATAGAAAAACGCCAACAAATTCAACAACAACCTCAACATTGAAAAACACCAACAAACTCAACAACAACCTCAACATTGAAAAACAACAACAACCTCATCATTGAAAAACACCAACAAATTCAACAACAACTTCAACATTGAAAAACACCAACAAATTCAACAACAACCTCAACATTGAAAAACAACAACAACCCCAACATTGAAAAACACCAACAAATTCAACAACAACCTCAACATTGAAAAACAACAACAACCTCAACATTGAAAAAAACCAACAAATTCAACAACAACCTCAACATTGAAAAACACCAACAAATTCAACAACAACCTCAGCATTGAAAAACAACAACAACCTCAACATTGAAAAACACCAGCAAATTCAACAACAACCTTAACATTGAAAAACAAGAACACTCTCAACATTGAAAAACACCAACAAATTCAACAACAACCTCGAAATTGAAAAACACCAACAAATTCAACAACAACCTCAACATTGAAAAACAGCAACAACCTCAACATTGAAAAACACCAACAAATTCAACAACAACCTCAACATTGAAAAACACCAACAAATTCAACAACAACCTCAACATTGAAAAACACCAACAAATTCAACAACAACCTCAACATTGAAAAGCACCAACAAATTCAACAACAACCTCAACATTGAAAAACAACAACAACCTCAACATTGAAAAACACCAACAAATTCAACAACAACCTCAACATTGAAAAACAACAACAACCTCAACATTGAAAAACACCAACAAATTCAACAACAACCTCAACATTGAAAAACAACAACTACCTCAACATTGAAAAACACCAACAAATTCAACAACAACCTCAACATTGAAAAAAAACAACAACCTCAACATTGAAAAACACCAACAAATTCAACAACAACCTCAACATTGAAAAACACCAACAAATTCAACAACAACCTCAGCATTGAAAAACAACAACAACCTCAACATTGAAAAACACCAACAAATTCAACAACAACCTCAACATTGAAAAACACCAACAAATTCAACAACAACCTCAACATTGAAAAACAACAACAAACTCATCATTGAAAAACACCTACAAATTCAACAACAACCTCAACATTGAAAAACAACAACAAACTCAACAACAACCTCAACATTGAAAAACAACAACAACCTCAACATTGAAAAACACCAACAAATTCAACAACAACCTCAACATTGAAAAACACCAACAAATTCAGCAACAAACTCAAGATTGAAAAACACCAACAAATTCAACAACCTCAACATTGAAAAACAACAACAACCTCAACATTGAAAAACACCAACAAATTCAACAACAACCTCAACATTGAAAAACAACAACAAACTCATCATTGAAAAACACCTACAAATTCAACAACAACCTCAACATTGAAAAACAACAACAAACTCAACAACAACCTCAACATTGAAAAACAACAACAACCTCAACATTGAAAAACAACAACAAATTCAACAACAACCTCAACATTGAAAAACACCAACAAATTCAACAACAAACTCAAGATTGAAAAACACCAACAAATTCAACAACCTCAACATTGAAAAACAACAAAAAGCTCATCATGGAAAAACACCAACAAATTCAACAACAACCTCAACATTGAAAAACAACAACAAATTCAACAACAACCCCAACATTTAAAAAGTACAACAACCTCAACATTGAAAAACACCAACAAATTCAGCAACAACCTCAACATTGAAAAACGCCAACAAATTCAACAACAACCTCAACATTGAAAAACAGCAACAAACTCAACAACAACCTCAACATTGAAAAACAACAACAACCTCAACATTGAAAAACACCAACAAATTCAACAACAACTTCAACATTGAAAAACACCAACAAATTCAACCACAACCTCAACATTGAAAAACAACAACAACCCCAACATTGAAAAACACCAACAAATTCAACAACAACCTCAACATTGAAAAACAACAACAACCTCAACATTCAAAAACACCAACAAATTCAACAACAACCTCAACATTGAAAAACACCAACAAATTCAACAACAACCTCAGCATTGAAAAACAACAACAACCTCAACATTGAAAAACACCAGCAAATTCAACAACAACCTCAACATTGAAAAACAAGAACAACCTCAACATTGAAAAACACCAACAAATTCAACAACAACCTCGAAATTGAAAAACACCAACAAATTCAGCAACAACCTCAACATTGAAAAACACCAATAAATTCAACAACAACCTCAACATTGAAAAACAGCAACAACCTCAACATTGAAAAACACCAACAAATTCAACAACAACCTCAACATTGAAAAACACCAACAAATTCAACAACAACCTCAACATTGAAAAACAACAACAAATTCAACAACAACCTCAACATTGAAAAACAACAACAACCTCAACATTGAAAAACACCAACAAATTCAACAACAACCTCAACATTGAAAAACACCAACAACTTCAACAACAACCTCAACATTGAAAAACAACAACAAACTCAGCATTGAAAAACACCTACAAATTCAACAACAACCTCAACATTGAAAAACAACAACAAACTCAACAACAACCTCAACATTGAAAAACAACAACAACCTCAACATTGAAAAACACCAACAAATTCAACAACAACCTCAACATTGAAAAACACCAACAAATTCAACAACAAACTCAAGATTGAAAAACACCAACAAATTCAACAACCTCAACATTGAAAAACAACAACAACCTCAACATTGAAAAACACCAACAAATTCAACAACAACCTCAACATTGAAAAACACCAACAAATTCAACAACAAACTCAAGATTGAAAAACACCAACAAATTCAACAACCTCAACATTGAAAAACAACAACAACCTCAACATTGAAAAACACCAACAAATTCAACAACAACCTCAACATTGAAAAACAACAACAAACTCATCATTGAAAAACACCTACAAATTCAACAACAACCTCAACATTGAAAAACAACAACAAACTCAACAACAACCGCAACATTGAAAAACAACAACAACCTCAACATTGAAAAACACCAACAAATTCAACAACAACCTTAACATTGAAAAACACCAACAAATTCAACAACAAACTCAAGATTGAAAAACACCAACAAATTCAACAACCTCAACATTGAAAAACAACAACAACCTCATCATGGAAAAACACCAACAAATTCAACAACAACCTCAACATTGAAAAACAACAACAAATTCAACAACAACCCCAACATTTAAAAAGAACAACAACCTCAACATTGAAAAACACCAACAAATTCAACAACAACCTCAACATTGAAAAACGCCATCAAATTCAACAACAACCTCAACATTGAAAAACACCAACAAACTCAACAACAACCTCAACATTGAAAAACAACAACAACCTCAACATTGAAAAACACCAACAAATTCAACAACAACCTCAACATTGAAAAACAACAACAACCTCAACATTGAAAAACACCAACAAATTCAACAACAACCTCAACATTGAAAAACAACAACAACCTCAACATTGAAAAACACCAACAAATTCAACAACAGCTTCAAAATTGAAAAAAAACAACAACCTCAACATTGAAAAACACCAACAAATTCAACAACATCCTCAACATTGAAAAACATCAACAAATTCAACAACAACCTCAGCATTGAAAAACAACAACAACCTCAACATTGAAAAACACCAACAAATTCAACAACAACCTCAACATTGAAAAACAACAACAACCTCAACATTGAAAAACACCAACAAATTCAACAAAAACTTCAACATTGAAAGGCACCAACAAATTCAGCAACAACCTCGACATTGAAAAACACCAACAAATTCAACAACAACCTCAACATTGAAAAACACCAACAAATTCAACAACAAACTCAAGATTGAAAAACACCAACAAATTCAACAACCTCAACATTGAAAAACAACAACAACCTCATCATGGAAAAACACCAACAAATTCAACAACAACCTCAACATTGAAAAACAACAACAAATTCAACAACAACCCCAACATTTAAAAAGAACAACAACCTCAACATTGAAAAACACCAACAAATTCAACAACAACCTCAACATTGAAAAACAACAACAAACTCAACAACAACCGCAACATTGAAAAACAACAACAACCTCAACATTGAAAAACACCAACAAATTCAACAACAACCTTAACATTGAAAAACACCAACAAATTCAACAACAAACTCAAGATTGAAAAACACCAACAAATTCAACAACCTCAACATTGAAAAACAACAACAACCTCATCATGGAAAAACACCAACAAATTCAACAACAACCTCAACATTGAAAAACAACAACAAATTCAACAACAACCCCAACATTTAAAAAGAACAACAACCTCAACATTGAAAAACACCAACAAATTCAACAACAACCTCAACATTGAAAAACGCCATCAAATTCAACAACAACCTCAACATTGAAAAACACCAACAAACTCAACAACAACCTCAACATTGAAAAACAACAACAACCTCAACATTGAAAAACACCAACAAATTCAACAACAACCTCAACATTGAAAAACAACAACAACCTCAACATTGAAAAACACCAACAAATTCAACAACAACCTCAACATTGAAAAACAACAACAACCTCAACATTGAAAAACACCAACAAATTCAACAACAGCTTCAAAATTGAAAAAAAACAACAACCTCAACATTGAAAAACACCAACAAATTCAACAACATCCTCAACATTGAAAAACATCAACAAATTCAACAACAACCTCAGCATTGAAAAACAACAACAACCTCAACATTGAAAAACACCAACAAATTCAACAACAACCTCAACATTGAAAAACAACAACAACCTCAACATTGAAAAACACCAACAAATTCAACAAAAACTTCAACATTGAAAGGCACCAACAAATTCAACAACAACCTCGACATTGAAAAACACCAACAAATTCAACAACAACCTCAACATTGAAAAACACCAACAAATTCAACAACAAACTCAAGATTGAAAAACACCAACAAATTCAACAACCTCAACATTGAAAAACAACAACAACCTCATCATGGAAAAACACCAACAAATTCAACAACAACCTCAACATTGAAAAACAACAACAAATTCAACAACAACCCCAACATTTAAAAAGAACAACAACCTCAACATTGAAAAACACCAACAAATTCAACAACAACCTCAACATTGAAAAACGCCAACAAATTCAACAACAACCTCAACATTAAAAAACACCAACAAACTCAACAACAACCTCAACATTGAAAAACAACAACAACCTCAACATTGAAAAACACCAACAAATTCAACAACAACTTCAACATTGAAAAACACCAACAAATTCAACAACAACCTCAACATTGAAAAACAACAACAACCCCAACATTGAAAAACACCAACAAATTCAACAACAACCTCAACATTGAAAAACAACAACAACCTCAACATTGAAAAACACCAACAAATTCAACAACAACCTCAACATTGAAAAACACCAACAAATTCAACAACAACCTCAGCATTGAAAAACAACAACAACCACAACATTGAAAAACGCCAGCAAATTCAACAACAACCTTAACATTGAAAAACAAGAACACCCTCAACATTGAAAAACACCAACAAATTCAACAACAACCTCGAAATTGAAAAACACCAACAAATTCAACAACAACCTCAACATTGAAAAACAGCAACAACCTCAACATTTAAAAACACCAACAAATTCAACAACAACCTCAACATTGAAAAACACCAACAAATTCAACAACAACCTCAACATTGAAAAACACCAACAAATTCAACAACAAACTCAACATTGAAAAACACCAACATTTTCAACAACAACCTCAACATTGAAAAACAACAACAACCTCAACATTGAAAAACACCAACAAATTCAACAACAACCTCAACATTGAAAAGCACCAACAAATTCAACAACAACCTCAACATTGAAAAACAACAACAACCTCAACATTGAAAAACACCAACAAATTCAACAACAACCTCAACATTGAAAAACAACAACGACCTCAACATTGAAAAACACCAACAAATTCAACAACAACCTGAACATTGAAAAACAACAACTACCTCAACATTGAAAAACACCAACAAATTCAACAACAACCTCAACATTGAAAAAAAACAACAACCTCAACATTGAAAAACACCAACAAATTCAACAACAACCTCAACATTGAAAAACACCAACAAATTCAACAACAACCTCAGCATTGAAAAACAACAACAACCTCAACATTGAAAAACACCAACAAATTCAACAACAACCTCAACATTGAAAAACAACAACAACCTCAACATTGAAAAACACCAACAAATTCAACAAAAACTTCAACATTGAAAAGCACCAACAAATTCAACAACAATCTCGAAATTGAAAAACACCAACAAATTCAACAACAACTTCAACATTGAAAAACACCAACAAATTCAACAACAACCTCGACATTGAAAAACACCATCAAATTCAACAACAACCTCAACATTGAAAAACACCAACAACCTCAAAATTGAAAAAACACCAACAAATTCAACAACAACCTCAACATTTAAAAACAACAACAACCTCAACATTGAAAAACACCAACAAATTCAACAACAACCTCAACATTTAAAAACAACAACAACCTCAACATTGAAAAACACCAACAAATTCAACAACAACCTCAACATTGAAAAACAACAACATTCTCATCATTGAAAAACACCTACAAATTCAACAACAACCTCAACATTGAAAAACAACAACAAACTCAACAACAACCTCAACATTGAAAAACAACAACAACCTCAACATTGAAAAACACCAACAAATTCAACAACAACCTCAACATTGAAAAACACCAACAAATTCAACAACAAACTCAAGATTGAAAAACACCAACAAATTCAACAACCTCAACATTGAAAAACAACAACAACCTCAACATTGAAAAACACCAACAAATTCAACAACAACCTCAACATTGAAAAACAACAACAAACTCATCATTGAAAACACCTACAAATTCAACAACAACCTCAACATTGAAAAACAACAACAAACTCAACAACAACCTCATCATTGAAAAACAACAAAAACCTCAACATTGAAAAACACCAACAAATTCAACAACAACCTCAACATTGAAAAACACCAACAAATTCAACAACAAACTCAAGATTGAAAAACACCAACAAATTCAATAACCTCAACATTGAAAAACAAAAACAACCTCATCATGGAAAAACACCAACAAATTCAACAACAACCTCAACATTGAAAAACAACAACAAATTCAACAACAAACCCAACATTTAAAAAGAACAACAACCTCAACATTGAAAAACACCAACAAATGCAACAACAACCTCAACATTGAAAAACGCCATCAAATTCAACAACAACCTCAACATTGAAAAACACCAACAAACTCAACAACAACCTCAACATTGAAAAACAACAACAACCTCAACATTGAAAAACACCAACAAATTCAACAACAACCTCAACATTGAAAAACAACAACAACCTCAACATTGAAAAACACCAACACATTCAACAACAACCTCAACATTGAAAAACAACAACAACCTCAACATTAAAAAACACCAACAAATTCAACAACAACTTCAAAATTGAAAAAAAACAACAACCTCAACATTGAAAAACACCAACAAATTCAACAACATCCTCAACATTGAAAAACACCAACAAATTCAACAACAACCTCAGCATTGAAAAACAACAACAACCTCAACATTGAAAAACACCAACAAATTCAACAACAACCTCAACATTGAAAAACAACAACAACCTCAACATTGAAAAACACCAACAAATTCAACAAAAACTTCAACATTGAAAAGCACCAACAAATTCAACAACAACCTCGACATTGAAAAACATCAAATTCAACAACAACCTCAACATTGAAAAACACCAACAACCTCAAAATTGAAAAAACACCAACAAATTCAACAACAACCCCAACATTTAAAAAGAACAACAACCTCAACATTGAAAAACACCAACAAATTCAACAACAACCTCAACATAGAAAAACGCCAACAAATTCAACAACAACCTCAACATTGAAAAACACCAACAAACTCAACAACAACCTCAACATTGAAAAACAACAAAAACCTCAACATTGAAAAACACCAACAAATTCAACAACAACTTCAACATTGAAAAACACCAACAAATTCAACAACAACCTCAACATTGAAAAACAACAACAACCCCAACATTGAAAAACACCAACAAATTCAACAACAACCTCAACATTGAAAAACAACAACAACCTCAACATTGAAAAACACCAACAAATTCAACAACAACCTCAACATTGAAAAACACCAACAAATTCAACAACAACCTCAGCATTGAAAAACAACAACAACCTCAACATTGAAAAACACCAGCAAATTCAACAACAACCTTAACATTGAAAAACAAGAACACCCTCAACATTGAAAAACACCAACAAATTCAACAACAACCTCGAAATTGAAAAACACCAACAAATTCAACAACAACCTCAACATTGAAAAACAGCAACAACCTCAACATTGAAAAACACCAACAAATTCAACAACAACCTCAACATTGAAAAACACCAACAAATTCAACAACAACCTCAACATTGAAAAACACCAACAAATTCAACAACAAACTCAACATTGAAAAACACCAACAAATTCAACAACAACCTCAACATTGAAAAACAACAACAACCTCAACATTGAAAAACACCAACAAATTCAACAACAACCTCAACATTGAAAAGCACCAACAAATTCAACAACAACCTCAACATTGAAAAACAACAACAACCTCAACATTGAAAAACACCAACAAATTCAACAACAACCTCAACATTGAAAAACAACAACAACCTCAACATTGAAAAACACCAACAAATTCAACAACAACCTCAACATTGAAAAACAACAACTACCTCAACATTGAAAAACACCAACAAATTCAACAACAACCTCAACATTGAAAAACACCAACAAATTCAACAACAACCTCAGCATTGAAAAACAACAACAACCTCAACATTGAAAAACACCAACAAATTCAACAACAACCTCAACATTGAAAAACACCAACAAATTCAACAACAACCTCAACAATGAAAAACAACAACAAACTCATCATTGAAAAACACCTACAAATTCAACAACCTCAACATTGAAAAACAACAACAAACTCAACAACAACCTCAACATTGAAAAACAGCAACACCCTCAACATTGAAAAACACCAACAAATTCAACAACAACCTCAACATTGAAAAACACCAACAAATTCAACAACAAACTCAAGATTGAAAAACACCAACAAATTCAACAACCTCAACATTGAAAAACAACAACAAACTCAACAACAACCTCAACATTGAAAAACAACAACAACCTCAACATTGAAAAACACCAACAAATTCAACAACAACCTCAACATTGAAAAACACCAACAAATTCAACAACAAACTCAAGATTGAAAAACACCAACAAATTCAACAACCTCAACATTGAAAAACAACAAAAAACTCATCATGGAAAAACACCAACAAATTCAACAACAACCTCAACATTGAAAAACAACAACAAATTCAACAACAACCCCAACATTTAAAAAGTACAACAACCTCAACATTGAAAAACACCAACAAATTCAGCAACAACCTCAACATTGAAAAACGCCAACAAATTCAACAACAACCTCAACATTGAAAAACAGCAACAAACTCAACAACAACCTCAACATTGAAAAACAACAACAACCTCAACATTGAAAAACACCAACAACCTCAAAATTGAAAAAACACCAACAAATTCAACAACAACCTCAACATTTAAAAATAACAACAACCTCAACATTGAAAAACACCAACAAATTCAACAACAACCTCAACATTGAAAAACAACAACAAACTCATCATTGAAAAACACCTACAAATTCAACAACAACCTCAACATTGAAAAACAACAACAAACTCAACAACAACCTCAACATTGAAAAACAACAACAACCGCAACATTGAAAAACACCAACAAATTCAACAACAACCTCAACATTGAAAAATACCAAAAAATTCAACAACAAACTCAAGATTGAAAAACACCAACAAATTCAACAACCTCAACATTGAAAAACAACAACAACCTCAACATTGAAAAACAACAACAACCTCAACATTGAAAAACACGAACAAATTCAACAGCAACCTCAACATTGAAAAACAACAACAACCTCAACATTAAAAAACACCAACAAATTCAACAACAACTTCAAAATTGAAAAAAAACAACAACCTCAACATTGAAAAACACCAACAAATTCAACAACATCCTCAACATTGAAAAACACCAACAAATTCAACAACAACCTCAGCATTGAAAAACAACAACAACCTCAACATTGAAAAACACCAACAAATTCAACAACAACCTCAACATTGAAAAACAACAACAACCTCAACATTGAAAAACACCAACAAATTCAACAAAAACTTCAACATTGAAAAGCACCAACAAATTCAACAACAACCTCGACATTGAAAAACATCAAATTCAACAACAACCTCAACATTGAAAAACACCAACAACCTCAAAATTGAAAAAACACCAACAAATTCAACAACAACCTCAACATTTAAAAATAACAACAACCTCAACATTGAAAAACACCAACAAATTCAACAACAACCTCAACATTGAAAAACAACAACAAACTCATCTTTGAAAAACACCTACAAATTCAACAACAACCTCAACATTGAAAAACAACAACAAACTCAACAACAACCTCAACATTGAAAAACAACAACAACCGCAACATTGAAAAACACCAACAAATTCAACAACAACCTCAACATTGAGAAACACCAGAAAATTCAACAACAAACTCAAGATTGAAAAACACCAACAAATTCAACAACCTCAACATTGAAAAACAACAACAACCTCAACATTGAAAAACACCAACAAATTCAACAACAACCTCAACATTGAAAAACAACAACAAACTCATCATTGAAAAACACCTACAAATTCAACAACAACCTCAACATTGAAAAACAACAACAAACTCAACAACAACCTCAACATTGAAAAACAACAACAACCTCAACATTGAAAAACACCAACAAATTCAACAACAAACTCAACATTGAAAAAAACCAACAAATTCAACAACAAACTCAAGATTGAAAAACACCAACAAATTCAACAACCTCAACATTGAAAAACAACAACAACCTCATCATGGAAAAACACCAACAAATTCAACAACAACCTCAACATTGAAAAACAACAACAAATTCAACAACAACCCCAACATTTAAAAAGAACAACAACCTCAACATTGAAAAACACCAACAAATTCAACAACAACCTCAACATAGAAAAACGCCAACAAATTCAACAACAACCTCAACATTGAAAAACACCAACAAACTCAACAACAACCTCAACATTGAAAAACAACAACAACCTCAACATTGAAAAACACCAACAAATTCAACAACAACTTCAACATTGAAAAACACCAACAAATTCAACAACAACCTCAACATTGAAAAACAACAACAACCCCAACATTGAAAAACACCAACAAATTCAACAACAACCTCAACATTGAAAAACAACAACAACCTCAACATTGAAAAACACCAACAAATTCAACAACAACCTCAACATTGAAAAACACCAACAAATTCAACAACAACCTCAGCATTGAAAAACAACAACAACCTCAACATTGAAAAACACCAGCAAATTCAACAACAACCTTAACATTGAAAAACAAGAACACTCTCAACATTGAAAAACACCAACAAATTCAACAACAACCTCGAAATTGAAAAACACCAACAAATTCAACAACAACCTCAACATTGAAAAACAGCAACAACCTCAACATTGAAAAACAGCAACAAATTCAACAACAACCTCAACATTGAAAAACACCAACAAATTCAACAACAACCTCAACATTGAAAAACACCAACAAATTCAACAACAACCTCAACATTGAAAAGCACCAACAAATTCAACAACAACCTCAACATTGAAAAACAACAACAACCTCAACATTGAAAAACACCAACAAATTCAACAACAACCTCAACATTGAAAAACAACAACAACCTCAACATTGAAAAACACCAACAAATTCAACAACAACCTCAACATTGAAAAACACCAACAAATTCAACAACAACCTCAGCATTGAAAAACAACAACAACCTCAACATTGAAAAACACCAACAAATTCAACAACAACCTCAACATTGAAAAACACCAACAAATTCAACAACAACCTCAACATTGAAAAACACCAACAAATTCAACAACAACTTCAACATTGAAAAACACCAACAAATTCAACAACAACCTCAACATTGAAAAACAACAACAACCCCAACATTGAAAAACACCAACAAATTCAACAACAACCTCAACATTGAAAAACAACAACAACCTCAACATTGAAAAACACCAACAAATTCAACAACAACCTCAACATTGAAAAACACCAACAAATTCAACAACAACCTCAGCATTGAAAAACAACAACAACCTCAACATTGAAAAACACCAGCAAATTCAACAACAACCTTAACATTGAAAAACAAGAACACCCTCAACATTGAAAAACACCAACAAATTCAACAACAACCTCAACATTGAAAAACAGCAACAACCTCAACATTGAAAAACACCAACAAATTCAACAACAACCTCAACATTGAAAAACACCAACAAATTCAACAACAACCTCAACATTGAAAAACACCAACAAATTCAACAACAAACTCAACATTGAAAAACACCAACAAATTCAACAACAACCTCAACATTGAAAAACAACAACAACCTCAACATTGAAAAACACCAACAAATTCAACAACAACCTCAACATTGAAAAGCACCAACAAATTCAACAACAACCTCAACATTGAAAAACAACAACAACCTCAACATTGAAAAACACCAACAAATTCAACAACAACCTCAACATTGAAAAACAACAACAACCTCAACATTGAAAAACACCAACAAATTCAACAACAACCTCAACATTGAAAAACAACAACTACCTCAACATTGAAAAACACCAACAAATTCAACAACAACCTCAACATTGAAAAAAAACAACAACCTCAACATTGAAAAACACCAACAAATTCAACAACAACCTCAACATTGAAAAACACCAACAAATTCAACAACAACCTCAGCATTGAAAAACAACAACAACCTCAACATTGAAAAACACCAACAAATTCAACAACAACCTCAACATTGAAAAACACCAACAAATTCAACAACAACCTCAACAATGAAAAACAACAACAAACTCATCATTGAAAAACACCTACAAATTCAACAACCTCAACATTGAAAAACAACAACAAACTCAACAACAACCTCAACATTGAAAAACAGCAACAACCTCAACATTGAAAAACACCAACAAATTCAACAACAACCTCAACATTGAAAAACACCAACAAATTCAACAACAAACTCAAGATTGAAAAACACCAACAAATTCAACAACCTCAACATTGAAAAACAACAACAACCTCAACATTGAAAAACACCAACAAATTCAACAACAACCTCAACATTGAAAAACAACAACAAACTCATCATTGAAAAACACCTACAAATTCAACAACAACCTCAACATTGAAAAACAACAACAAACTCAACAACAACCTCAACATTGAAAAACAACAACAACCTCAACATTGAAAAACACCAACAAATTCAACAACAACCTCAACATTGAAAAACACCAACAAATTCAACAACAAACTCAAGATTGAAAAACGCCAACAAATTCAACATCCTCAACATTGAAAAACAACAAAAAACTCATCATGGAAAAACACCAACAAATTCAACAACAACCTCAACATTGAAAAACAACAACAAATTCAACAACAACCCCAACATTTAAAAAGTACAACAACCTCAACATTGAAAAACACCAACAAATTCAGCAACAACCTCAACATTGAAAAACGCCAACAAATTCAACAACAACCTCAACATTGAAAAACAGCAACAAACTCAACAACAACCTCAACATTGAAAAACAACAACAACCTCAACATTGAAAAACACCAACAACCTCAAAATTGAAAAAACACCAACAAATTCAACAACAACCTCAACATTTAAAAATAACAACAACCTCAACATTGAAAAACACCAACAAATTCAACAACAACCTCAACATTGAAAAACAACAACAAACTCATCATTGAAAAACACCTACAAATTCAACAACAACCTCAACATTGAAAAACAACAACAAACTCAACAACAACCTCAACATTGAAAAACAACAACAACCGCAACATTGAAAAACACCAACAAATTCAACAACAACCTCAACATTGAAAAATACCAAAAAATTCAACAAAAAACTCAAGATTGAAAAACACCAACAAATTCAACAACCTCAACATTGAAAAACAACAACAACCTCAACATTGAAAAACAACAACAACCTCAACATTGAAAAACACGAACAAATTCAACAACAACCTCAACATTGAAAAACAACAACAACCTCAACATTAAAAAACACCAACAAATTCAACAACAACTTCAAAATTGAAAAAAAACAACAACCTCAACATTGAAAAACACCAACAAATTCAACAACATCCTCAACATTGAAAAACACCAACAAATTCAACAACAACCTCAGCATTGAAAAACAACAACAACCTCAACATTGAAAAACACCAACAAATTCAACAACAACCTCAACATTGAAAAACAACAACAACCTCAACATTGAAAAACACCAACAAATTCAACAAAAACTTCAACATTGAAAAGCACCAACAAATTCAACAACAACCTCGACATTGAAAAACATCAAATTCAACAACAACCTCAACATTGAAAAACACCAACAACCTCAAAATTGAAAAAACACCAACAAATTCAACAACAACCTCAACATTTAAAAATAACAACAACCTCAACATTGAAAAACACCAACAAATTCAACAACAACCTCAACATTGAAAAACAACAACAAACTCATCTTTGAAAAACACCTACAAATTCAACAACAACCTCAACATTGAAAAACAACAACAAACTCAACAACAACCTCAACATTGAAAAACAACAACAACCGCAACATTGAAAAACACCAACAAATTCAACAACAACCTCAACATTGAAAAACACCAAAAAATTCAACAACAAACTCAAGATTGAAAAACACCAACAAATTCAACAACCTCAACATTGAAAAACAACAACAACCTCAACATTGAAAAACACCAACAAATTCAACAACAACCTCAACATTGAAAAACAACAACAAACTCATCATTGAAAAACACCTACAAATTCAACAACAACCTCAACATTGAAAAACAACAACAAACTCAACAACAACCTCAACATTGAAAAACAACAACAACCTCAACATTGAAAAACACCAACAAATTCAACAACAAACTCAACATTGAAAAAAACCAACAAATTCAACAACAAACTCAAGATTGAAAAACACCAACAAATTCAACAACCTCAACATTGAAAAACAACAACAACCTCATCATGGAAAAACACCAACAAATTCAACAACAACCTCAACATTGAAAAACAACAACAAATTCAACAACAACCCCAACATTTAAAAAGAACAACAACCTCAACATTGAAAAACACCAACAAATTCAACAACAACCTCAACATAGAAAAACGCCAACAAATTCAACAACAACCTCAACATTGAAAAACACCAACAAACTCAACAACAACCTCAACATTGAAAAACAACAACAACCTCAACATTGAAAAACACCAACAAATTCAACAACAACTTCAACATTGAAAAACACCAACAAATTCAACAACAACCTCAACATTGAAAAACAACAACAACCCCAACATTGAAAAACACCAACAAATTCAAAAACAACCTCAACATTGAAAAACAACAACAACCTCAACATTGAAAAACACCAACAAATTCAACAACAACCTCAACATTGAAAAACACCAACAAATTCAACAACAACCTCAGCATTGAAAAACAACAACAACCTCAACATTGAAAAACACCAGCAAATTCAACAACAACCTTAACATTGAAAAACAAGAACACTCTCAACATTGAAAAACACCAACAAATTCAACAACAACCTCGAAATTGAAAAACACCAACAAATTCAACAACAACCTCAACATTGAAAAACAGCAACAACCTCAACATTGAAAAACAGCAACAAATTCAACAACAACCTCAACATTGAAAAACACCAACAAATTCAACAACAACCTCAACATTGAAAAACACCAACAAATTCAACAACAACCTCAACATTGAAAAACACCAACAAATTCAACAACAACCTCAACATTGAAAAACAACAACAACCTCAACATTGAAAAACACCAACAAATTCAACAACAACCTCAACATTGAAAAACAACAACTACCTCAACATTGAAAAACACCAACAAATTCAACAACAACCTCAACATTGAAAAAAAACAACAACCTCAACATTGAAAAACACCAACAAATTCAACAACAACCTCAACATTGAAAAACACCAACAAATTCAACAACAACCTCAGCATTGAAAAACAACAACAACCTCAACATTGAAAAACACCAACAAATTCAACAACAACCTCAACATTGAAAAACACCAACAAATTCAACAACAACCTCAACATTGAAAAACAACAACAAACTCATCATTGAAAAACACCTACAAATTCAACAACAACCTCAACATTGAAAAACAACAACAAACTCAACAACAACCTCAACATTGAAAAACAACAACAACCTCAACATTGAAAAACACCAACAAATTCAACAACAACCTCAACATTGAAAAACACCAACAAATTCAGCAACAAACTCAAGATTGAAAAACACAAACAAATTCAACAACCTCAACATTGAAAAACAACAACAACCTCAACATTGAAAAACACCAACAAATTCAACAACAACCTCAACATTGAAAAACAACAACAAACTCATCATTGAAAAACACCTACAAATTCAACAACAACCTCAACATTGAAAAACAACAACAAACTCAACAACAACCTCAACATTGAAAAACAACAACAACCTCAACATTGAAAAACACCAACAAATTCAACAACAACCTCAACATTGAAAAACACCAACAAATTCAACAACAAACTCAAGATTGAAAAACACCAACAAATTCAACAACCTCAACATTGAAAAACAACAAAAAGCTCATCATGGAAAAACACCAACAAATTCAACAACAACCTCAACATTGAAAAACAACAACAAATTCAACAACAACCCCAACATTTAAAAAGTACAACAACCTCAACATTGAAAAACACCAACAAATTCAGCAACAACCTCAACATTGAAAAACGCCAACAAATTCAACAACAACCTCAACATTGAAAAACAGCAACAAACTCAACAACAACCTCAACATTGAAAAACAACAACAACCTCAACATTGAAAAACACCAACAAATTCAACAACAACTTCAACATTGAAAAACACCAACAAATTCAACCACAACCTCAACATTGAAAAACAAAAACAACCCCAACATTGAAAAACACCAACAAATTCAACAACAACCTCAACATTGAAAAACAACAACAACCTCAACATTCAAAAACACCAACAAATTCAACAACAACCTCAACATTGAAAAACACCAACAAATTCAACAACAACCTCAGCATTGAAAAACAACAACAACCTCAACATTGAAAAACACCAGCAAATTCAACAACAACCTCAACATTGAAAAACAAGAACAACCTCAACATTGAAAAACACCAACAAATTCAACAACAACCTCGAAATTGAAAAACACCAACAAATTCAGCAACAACCTCAACATTGAAAAACACCAATAAATTCAACAACAACCTCAACATTGAAAAACAGCAACAACCTCAACATTGAAAAACACCAACAAATTCAACAACAACCTCAACATTGAAAAACACCAACAAATTCAACAACAACCTCAACATTGAAAAACAACAACAAATTCAACAACAACCTCAACATTGAAAAACAACAACAACCTCAACATTGAAAAACACCAACAAATTCAACAACAACCTCAACATTGAAAAACACCAACAACTTCAACAACAACCTCAACATTGAAAAACAACAACAAACTCAGCATTGAAAAACACCTACAAATTCAACAACAACCTCAACATTGAAAAACAACAACAAACTCAACAACAACCTCAACATTGAAAAACAACAACAAATTCAACAACAAACTCAAGATTGAAAAACACCAACAAATTCAACAACCTCAACATTGAAAAACAACAACAACCTCAACATTGAAAAACACCAACAAATTCAACAACAACCTCAACATTGAAAAACAACAACTAACTCATCATTGAAAAACACCTACAAATTCAACAACAACCTCAACATTGAAAAACAACAACAAACTCAACAACAACCTCAACATTGAAAAACAACAACAACCTCAACATTGAAAAACACCAACAAATTCAACAACAACCTCAACATTGAAAAACACCAACAAATTCAACAACAAACTCAAGATTGAAAAACACCAACAAATTCAACAACCTCAACATTGAAAAACAACAACAAGCTCATCATGGAAAAACACCAACAAATTCAACAACAACCTCAACATTGAAAAACAACAACAAATTCAACAACAACCCCAACATTTAAAAAGTACAACAACCTCAACATTGAAAAACACCAACAAATTCAACAACAACCTCAACATTGAAAAACGCCAACAAATTCAACAACAACCTCAACATTGAAAAACACCAACAAACTCAACAACAACCTCAACATTGAAAAACAACAACAACCTCAACATTGAAAAACACCAACAAATTCAACAACAACATCAACATTGAAAAACAACAAGAAACTCATCATTGAAAAACACGTACAAATTGAACAACAACCTCAACATTGAAAAACAACAACAAACTCAACAACAACCTCAACATTGAAAAACAACAACAACCTCAACATTGAAAAACACCAACAAATTCAACAACAACCTCAACATTGAAAAACACCAACAAATTCAACAACAAACTCAAGATTGAAAAACACCAACAAATTCAACAACCTCAACATTGAAAAACAACAACAAACTCATCATGGAAAAACACCAACAAATTCAACAACAACCTCAACATTGAAAAACAACAACAAATTCAACAACAACCCCAACATTTAAAAAGTACAACAACCTCAACATTGAAAAACACCAACAAATTCAACAACAACCTCAACATTGAAAAACGCCAACAAATTCAACAACAACCTCAACATTGAAAAACACCAACAAACTCAACAACAACCTCAACATTGAAAAACAACAACAACCTCAACATTGAAAAACACCAACAAATTCAACAACAACTTCAACATTGAAAAACACCAACAAATTCAACAACAACCTCAACATTGAAAAACAACAACAACCCCAACATTGAAAAACACCAACAAATTCAACAACAACCTCAACATTGAAAAACAACAACAACCTCAACATTGAAAAACACCAACAAATTCAACAACAACCTCAACATTGAAAAACACCAACAAATTCAACAACAACCTCAGCATTGAAAAACAACAACAACCTCAACATTGAAAAACACCAGCAAATTCAACAACAACCTCAACATTGAAAAACAAGAACAACCTCAACATTGAAAAACACCAACAAATTCAACAACAACCTCGAAATTGAAAAACACCAACAAATTCAGCAACAACCTCAACATTGAAAAACACCAATAAATTCAACAACAACCTCAACATTGAAAAACAGCAACAACCTCAACATTGAAAAACACCAACAAATTCAACAACAACCTCAACATTGAAAAACACCAACAAATTCAACAACAACCTCAACATTGAAAAACAACAACAAATTCAACAACAACCTCAACATTGAAAAACAACAACAACCTCAACATTGAAAAACACCAACAAATTCAACAACAACCTCAACATTGAAAAACACCAACAAATTCAACAACAACCTCAACATTGAAAAACAACAGCAAACTCATCATTGAAAAACACCTACAAATTCAACAACAACCTCAACATTGAAAAACAACAACAAACTCAACAACAACCTCAACATTGAAAAACAACAACAACCTCAACATTGAAAAACACCAACAAATTCAACAACAACCTCAACATTGAAAAACACCAACAAATTCAACAACAAACTCAAGATTGAAAAACACCAACAAATTCAACAACCTCAACATTTAAAAACAACAACAACCTCAACATTGAAAAACACCAACAAATTCAACAACAACCTCAACATTGAAAAACAACAACAAACTCATCATTGAAAAACACCTACAAATTCAACAACAACCTCAACATTGAAAAACAACAACAAACTCAACAACAACCTCAACATTGAAAAACAACAACAAACTCAACATTGAAAAACACCAACAAATTCAACAACAACCTCAACATTGAAAAACACCAACAAATTCAACAACAAACTCAAGATTGAAAAACACCAACAAATTCAACAACCTCAACATTGAAAAACAACAACAAGCTCATCATGGAAAAACACCAACAAATTCAACAACAACCTCAACATTGAAAAACAACAACAAATTCAACAACAACCCCAACATTTAAAAAGTACAACAACCTCAACATTGAAAAACACCAGCAAATTCAACAACAACCTCAACATTGAAAAACAACAACAACCTCAACATTGAAAAACACCAACAAATTCAACAACAACCTCAACATTGAAAAACAACAACTACCTCAACATTGAAAAACACCAACAAATTCAACAACAACCTCAACATTGAAAAAAAACAACAACCTCAACATTGAAAAACACCAACAAATTCAACAACAACCTCAACATTGAAAAACACCAACAAATTCAACAACAACCTCAGCATTGAAAAACAACAACAACCTCAACATTGAAAAACACCAACAAATTCAACAACAACCTCAACATTGAAAAACAGCAACAACCTCAACATTGAAAAACACCAACAAATTCAACAAAAACTTCAACATTGAAAAGCACCAACAAATTCAACAACAACCTCGAAATTGAAAAACACCAACAAATTCAACAACAACTTCAACATTGAAAAACACCAACAAATTCAACAACAACCTCGACATTGAAAAACACCATCAAATTCAACAACAACCTCAACATTGAAAAACACCAACAACCTCAAAATTGAAAAAACACCAACAAATTCAACAACAACCTCAACATTTAAAAAGAACAACAACCTCAACATTGAAAAACACCAACAAATTCAACAACAACCTCAACATTGAAAAACAACAACAAACTCATCATTGAAAAACACCTACAAATTCAACAACAACCTCAACATTGAAAAACAACAACAAACTCAACAACAACCTCAACATTGAAAAACAACAACAACCTCAACATTGAAAAACACCAACAAATTCAACAACAACCTCAACATTGAAAAACACCAACAAATTCAACAACAAACTCAAGATTGAAAAACACCAAAAAATTCAACAACCTCAACATTGAAAAACAACAACAACCTCAACATTGAAAAACACCAACAAATTCAACAACAACCTCAACATTGAAAAACAACAACAAACTCATCATTGAAAAACACCTAGAAATTCAACAACAACCTCAACATTGAAAAACAACAACAAACTCAACAACAACCTCAACATTGAAAAACAACAACAACCTCAACATTGAAAAACACCAACAAATTCAACAACAACTTCAACATTGAAAACACCAACAAATTCAACAACAACCTCAACATTGAAAAACAACAACAACCCCAACATTGAAAAACACCAACAAATTCAACAACAACCTCAACATTGAAAAACAACAACAACCTCAACATTGAAAAACACCAACAAATTCAACAACAACCTCAACATTGAAAAACACCAACAAATTCAACAACAACCTCAGCATTGAAAAACAACAACAACCTCAACATTGAAAAACACCAGCAAATTCAACAACAACCTCAACATTGAAAAACAAGAACAACCTCAACATTGAAAAACACCAACAAATTCAACAACAACCTCGAAATTGAAAAACACCAACAAATTCAGCAACAACCTCAACATTGAAAAACACCAATAAATTCAACAACAACCTCAACATTGAAAAACAGCAACAACCTCAACATTGAAAAACACCAACAAATTCAACAACAACCTCAACATTGAAAAACACCAACAAATTCAACAACAACCTCAACATTGAAAAACACCAACAAATTCAACAACAACCTCAACATTGAAAAACAACAACAACCTCAACATTGAAAAACACCAACAAATTCAACAACAACCTCAACATTGAAAAACACCAACAAATTCAACAACAACCTCAACATTGAAAAACAACAGCAAACTCATCATTGAAAAACACCTACAAATTCAACAACAACCTCAACATTGAAAAACAACAACAAACTCAACAACAACCTCAACATTGAAAAACAACAACAACCTCAACATTGAAAAACACCAACAAATTCAACAACAACCTCAACATTGAAAAACACCAACAAATTCAACAACAAACTCAAGATTGAAAAACACCAACAAATTCAACAACCTCAACATTTAAAAACAACAACAACCTCAACATTGAAAAACACCAACAAATTCAACAACAACCTCAACATTGAAAAACAACAACAAACTCATCATTGAAAAACACCTACAAATTCAACAACAACCTCAACATTGAAAAACAACAACAAACTCAACAACAACCTCAACATTGAAAAACAACAACAAACTCAACATTGAAAATCACCAACAAATTCAACAACAACCTCAACATTGAAAAACACCAACAAATTCAACAACAAACTCAAGATTGAAAAACACCAACAAATTCAACAACCTCAACATTGAAAAACAACAACAAGCTCATCATGGAAAAACACCAACAAATTCAACAACAACCTCAACATTGAAAAACAACAACAAATTCAACAACAACCCCAACATTTAAAAAGTACAACAACCTCAACATTGAAAAACACCAGCAAATTCAACAACAACCTCAACATTGAAAAACAACAACAACCTCAACATTGAAAAACACCAACAAATTCAACAACAACCTCAACATTGAAAAACAACAACTACCTCAACATTGAAAAACACCAACAAATTCAACAACAACCTCAACATTGAAAAAAAACAACAACCTCAACATTGAAAAACACCAACAAATTCAACAACAACCTCAACATTGAAAAACACCAACAAATTCAACAACAACCTCAGCATTGAAAAACAACAACAACCTCAACATTGAAAAACACCAACAAATTCAACAACAACCTCAACATTGAAAAACAGCAACAACCTCAACATTGAAAAACACCAACAAATTCAACAAAAACTTCAACATTGAAAAGCACCAACAAATTCAACAACAACCTCGAAATTGAAAAACACCAACAAATTCAACAACAACTTCAACATTGAAAAACACCAACAAATTCAACAACAACCTCGACATTGAAAAACACCATCAAATTCAACAACAACCTCAACATTGAAAAACACCAACAACCTCAAAATTGAAAAAACACCAACAAATTCAACAACAACCTCAACATTTAAAAAGAACAACAACCTCAACATTGAAAAACACCAACAAATTCAACAACAACCTCAACATTGAAAAACAACAACAAACTCATCATTGAAAAACACCTACAAATTCAACAACAACCTCAACATTGAAAAACAACAACAAACTCAACAACAACCTCAACATTGAAAAACAACAACAACCTCAACATTGAAAAACACCAACAAATTCAACAACAACCTCAACATTGAAAAACACCAACAAATTCAACAACAAACTCAAGATTGAAAAACACCAACAAATTCAACAACCTCAACATTGAAAAACAACAACAACCTCAACATTGAAAAACACCAACAAATTCAACAACAACCTCAACATTGAAAAACAACAACAAACTCATCATTGAAAAACACCTAGAAATTCAACAACAACCTCAACATTGAAAAACAACAACAAACTCAACAACAACCTCAACATTGAAAAACAACAACAACCTCAACATTGAAAAACACCAACAAATTCAACAACAACCTCAACATTGAAAAACACCAACAAATTCAACAACAAACTCAAGATTGAAAAACACCAACAAATTCAACAACCTCAACATTGAAAAACAACAACAAGCTCATCATGGAAAAACACCAACAAATTCAACAACAACCTCAACATTGAAAAACAACAACAAATTCAACAACAACCCCAACATTTAAAAAGTACAACAACCTCAACATTGAAAAACACCAACAAATTCAACAACAACCTCAACATTGAAAAACGCCAACAAATTCAACAACAACCTCAACATTGAAAAACAGCAACAACCTCAACAACAACCTCAACATTGAAAAACAACAACAACCTCAACATTGAAAAACACCAACAAATTCAACAACAACCTCAACATTGAAAAACACCAACAAATTCAACAACAACTTCAACATTGAAAAACAACAACAACCCCAACATTGAAAAACACCAACAAATTCAACAACAACCTCAACATTGAAAAACAACAACAACCTCAACATTGAAAAACAACAACAAGCTCATCATGGAAAAACACCAACAAATTCAACAACAACCTCAACATTGAAAAACAACAACAAATTCAACAACAACCCCAACATTTAAAAAGTACAACAACCTCAACATTGAAAAACACCAACAAATTCAACAACAACCTCAACATTGAAAAACGCCAACAAATTCAACAACAACCTCAACATTGAAAAACACCAACAAACTCAACAACAAGCTCAACATTGAAAAACAACAACAACCTCAACATTGAAAAACACCAACAAATTCAACAACAACCTCAACATTGAAAAACAACAACAAACTCATCATTGAAAAACACCTACAAATTGAACAACAACCTCAACATTGAAAAACAACAACAAACTCAACAACAACCTCAACATTGAAAAACAACAACAACCTCAACATTGAAAAACACCAACAAATTCAACAACAACCTCAACATTGAAAAACACCAACAAATTCAACAACAAACTCAAGATTGAAAAACACCAACAAATTCAACAACCTCAACATTGAAAAACAACAACAAGCTCATCATGGAAAAACACCAACAAATTCAACAACAACCTCAACATTGAAAAACAACAACAAATTCAACAACAACCCCAACATTTAAAAAGTACAACAACCTCAACATTGAAAAACACCAACAAATTCAACAACAACCTCAACATTGAAAAACGCCAACAAATTCAACAACAACCTCAACATTGAAAAACACCAACAAACTCAACAACAACCTCAACATTGAAAAACAACAACAACCTCAACATTGAAAAACACCAACAAATTCAACAACAACTTCAACATTGAAAAACACCAACAAATTCAACAACAACCTCAACATTGAAAAACAACAACAACCCCAACATTGAAAAACACCAACAAATTCAACAACAACCTCAACATTGAAAAACAACAACAACCTCAACATTGAAAAACACCAACAAATTCAACAACAACCTCAACATTGAAAAACACCAACAAATTCAACAACAACCTCAGCATTGAAAAACAACAACAACCTCAACATTGAAAAACACCAGCAAATTAAACAACAACCTCAACATTGAAAAACAAGAACAACCTCAACATTGAAAAACACCAACAAATTCAACAACAACCTCGAAATTGAAAAACACCAACAAATTCAGCAACAACCTCAACATTGAAAAACACCAATAAATTCAACAACAACCTCAACATTGAAAAACAGCAACAACCTCAACATTGAAAAACACCAACAAATTCAACAACAACCTCAACATTGAAAAACATCAACAAATTCAACAACAACCTCAACATTGAAAAACACCAACAAATTCAACAACAACCTCAACATTGAAAAACAACAACAACCTCAACATTGAAAAACACCAACAAATTCAACAACAACCTCAACATTGAAAAACACCAACAAATTCAACAACAACCTCAACTTTGAAAAACAACAACAAACTCATCATTGAAAAACACCTACAAATTCAACAACAACCTCAACATTGAAAAACAACAACAAACTCAACAACAACCTCAACATTGAAAAACAACAACAACCTCAACATTGAAAAACACCAACAAATTCAACAACAACCTCAACATTGAAAAACACCAACAAATTCAACAACAAACTCAAGATTGAAAAACACCAACAAATTCAACAACCTCAACATTGAAAAACAACAACAACCTCAACATTGAAAAACACCAACAAATTCAACAACAACCTCAACATTGAAAAACAACAACTAACTCATCATTGAAAAACACCTACAAATTCAACAACAACCTCAACATTGAAAAACAACAACAAACTCAACAACAACCTCAACATTGAAAAACAACAACAACCTCAACATTGAAAAACACCAACAAATTCAACAACAACCTCAACATTGAAAAACACCAACAAATTCAACAACAAACTCAAGATTGAAAAACACCAACAAATTCAACAACCTCAACATTGAAAAACAACAACAAGCTCATCATGGAAAAACACCAACAAATTCAACAACAACATCAACATTGAAAAACAACAACAAATTCAACAACAACCCCAACATTTAAAAAGTACAACAAACTCAACATTGAAAAACACCAACAAATTCAACAACAACCTCAACATTGAAAAACAACAACAACCTCAACATTGAAAAACACCAACAAATTCAACAACAACCTCAACATTGAAAAACAACAACTACCTCAACATTGAAAAACACCAACAAATTCAACAACAACCTCAACATTGAAAAAAAACAACAACCTCAACATTGAAAAACACCAACAAATTCAACAACAACCCCAACATTGAAAAACACCAACAAATTCAACAACAACCTCAGCATTGAAAAACAACAACAACCTCAACATTGAAAAACACCAACAAATTCAACAACAACCTCAACATTGAAAAACAGCAACAAATTCATCATTGAAAAACACCAACAAATGCAACAAAAACTTCAACATTGAAAAGCACCAACAAATTCAACAACAACCTCGAAATTGAAAAACACCATCAAATTCAACAACAACCTCAACATTGAAAAACACCAACAACCTCAAAATTGAAAAAACACCAACAAATTCAACAACAACCTCAACATTTAAAAAGAACAACAACCTCAACATTGAAAAACACCAACAAATTCAACAACAACCTCAACATTGAAAAACACCAACAAATTCAACAACAACCTCAACATTGAAAAACAACAACAAACTCATCATTGAAAAACACCTACAAATTCAACAACAACCTCAACATTGAAAAACAACAACAAACTCAACAACAACCTCAGCATTGAAAAACAACAATAACCTCAACATTGAAAAACACCAACAAATTCAACAACAACCTCAACATTGAAAAACACCGACAAATTCAACAACAAACTCAAGATTGAAAAACACCAACAAATTCAACAACCTCAACATTGAAAAACAACAACAACCTCAACATTGAAAAACACCAACAAATTCAACAACAACCTCAACATTGAAAAACAACAACAAACTCATCATTGAAAAACACCTAGAAATTCAACAACAACCTCAACATTGAAAAACAACAACAAACTCAACAACAACCTCAACATTGAAAAACAACAACAACCTCAACATTGAAAAACACCAACAAATTCAACAACAACCTCAACATTGAAAAACACCAACAAATTCAACAACAAACTCAAGATTGAAAAACACCAACAAATTCAACAACCTCAACATTGAAAAACAACAACAAGCTCATCATGGAAAAACACCAACAAATTCAACAACAACCTCAACATTGAAAAACAACAACAAATTCAACAACAACCCCAACATTTAAAAAGTACAACAACCTCAACATTGAAAAACACCAACAAATTCAACAACAACCTCAACATTGAAAAACGCCAACAAATTCAACAACAACCTCAACATTGAAAAACAGCAACAACCTCAACAACAACCTCAACATTGAAAAACAACAACAACCTCAACATTGAAAAACACCAACAAATTCAACAACAACCTCAACATTGAAAAACACCAACAAATTCAACAACAACTTCAACATTGAAAAACAACAACAACCCCAACATTGAAAAACACCAACAAATTCAACAACAACCTCAACATTGAAAAACAACAACAACCTCAACATTGAAAAACAACAACAAGCTCATCATGGAAAAACACCAACAAATTCAACAACAACCTCAACATTGAAAAACAACAACAAATTCAACAACAACCCCCAACATTTAAAAAGTACAACAACCTCAACATTGAAAAACACCAACACAAATTCAACAACAACCTCAACATTGAAAAACGCCAACAAATTCAACAACAACCTCAACATTGAAAAACACCAACAAACTCAACAACAAGCTCAACATTGAAAAACAACAACAACCTCAACATTGAAAAACACCAACAAATTCAACAACAACCTCAACATTGAAAAACAACAACAAACTCATCATTGAAAAACACCTACAAATTGAACAACAACCTCAACATTGAAAAACAACAACAAACTCAACAACAACCTCAACATTGAAAAACAACAACAACCTCAACATTGAAAAACACCAACAAATTCAACAACAACCTCAACATTGAAAAACACCAACAAATTCAACAACAAACTCAAGATTGAAAAACACCAACAAATTCAACAACCTCAACATTGAAAAACAACAACAAGCTCATCATGGAAAAACACCAAACAAATTCAACAACAACCTCAACATTGAAAAACAACAACAAATTCAACAACAACCCCCAACATTTAAAAAGTACAACAACTCTCAACATTGAAAAACACCAACAAATTCAACAACAACCTCAACATTGAAAAACGCCAACAAATTCAACAACAACCTCAACATTGAAAAACACCAACAAACTCAACAACAACCTCAACATTGAAAAACAACAACAACCTCAACATTGAAAAACACCAACAAATTCAACAACAACTTCAACATTGAAAAACACCAACAAATTCAACAACAACCTCAACATTGAAAAACAACAACAACCCCCAACATTGAAAAACACCAACAAATTCAACAACAACCTCAACATTGAAAAACAACAACAACCTCAACATTGAAAAACACCAACAAATTCAACAACAACCTCAACATTGAAAAACACCAACAAATTCAACAACAACCTCAGCATTGAAAAACAACAACAACCTCAACATTGAAAAACACCAGCAAATTAAACAACAACCTCAACATTGAAAAACAAGAACAACCTCAACATTGAAAAACACCAACAAATTCAACAACAACCTCGAAATTGAAAAACACCAACAAATTCAGGCAACAACCTCAACATTGAAAAACACCAATAAATTCAACAACAACCTCAACATTGAAAAACAGCAACAACCTCAACATTGAAAAACACCAACAAATTCAACAACAACCTCAACATTGAAAAACATCAACAAATTCAACAACAACCTCAACATTGAAAAAACACCAACAAATTCAACAACAACCTCAACATTGAAAAACAACAACAACCTCAACATTGAAAAACACCAACAAATTCAACAACAACCTCAACATTGAAAAACACCAACAAATTCAACAACAACCTCAACTTTGAAAAACAACAACAAACTCATCATTGAAAAACACCTACAAATTCAACAACAACCTCAACATTGAAAACACAACAACAAACTCAACAACAACCTCAACATTGAAAAACAACAACAACCTCAACATTGAAAAACACCAACAAATTCAACAACAACCTCAACATTGAAAAACACCAACAAATTCAACAACAAACTCAAGATTGAAAAACACCAACAAATTCAACAACCTCAACATTGAAAAACAACAACAACCTCAACATTGAAAAACACCAACAAATTCAACAACAACCTCAACATTGAAAAACAACAACTAACTCATCATTGAAAAACACCTACAAATTCAACAACAACCTCAACATTGAAAAACAACAACAAACTCAACAACAACCTCAACATTGAAAAACAACAACAACCTCAACATTGAAAAACACCAACAAATTCAACAACAACCTCAACATTGAAAAACACCAACAAATTCAACAACAAACTCAAGATTGAAAAACACCAACAAATTCAACAACCTCAACATTGAAAAACAACAACAAGCTCATCATGGAAAAACACCAACAAATTCAACAACAACATCAACATTGAAAAACAACAACAAATTCAACAACAACCTCAACATTTAAAAAGTACAACACAAACTCAACATTGAAAAACACCAACAAATTCAACAACAACCTCAACATTGAAAAACAACAACAACCTCAACATTGAAAAACACCAACAAATTCAACAACAACCTCAACATTGAAAAACAACAACTACCTCAACATTGAAAAACACCAACAAATTCAACAACAACCTCAACATTGAAAAAAAAACAACAACCTCAACATTGAAAAACACCAACAAATTCAACAACAACTCCCAACATTGAAAAACACCAACAAATTCAACAACAACCTCAGCATTGAAAAACAACAACAACCTCAACATTGAAAAACACCAACAAATTCAACAACAACCTCAACATTGAAAAACAGCAACAAATTCAACATTGAAAAACACCAACAAATGCAACAAAAACTTCAACATTGAAAAGCACCAACAAATTCAACAACAACCTCGAAATTGAAAAACACCATCAAATTCAACAACAACCTCAACATTGAAAAACACCAACAACCTCAAAATTGAAAAAACACCAACAAATTCAACAACAACCTCAACATTTAAAAAGAACAACAACCTCAACATTGAAAAACACCAACAAATTCAACAACAACCTCAACATTGAAAAACACCAACAAATTCAACAACAACCTCAACATTGAAAAACAACAACAAACTCATCATTGAAAAACACCTACAAATTCAATAACAACCTCAACATTGAAAAACAACAACAAACTCAACAACAACCTCAACATTGAAAAACAACAACAACCTCAACATTGAAAAACACCAACAAATTCAACAACAACCTCAACATTGAAAAACAACAACAAACTCATCATTGAAAAACACCTACAAATTCAACAACAACCTCAACATTGAAAAACAACAACAAACTCAACAACAACCTCAACATTGAAAAACAACAATAACCTCAACATTGAAAAACACCAACAAATTCAACAACAACCTCAACATTGAAAAACACCGACAAATTCAACAACAAACTCAAGATTGAAAAACACCAACAAATTCAACAACCTCAACATTGAAAAACAACAACAAGCTCATCATGGAAAAACACTAACAAATTCAACAACAACCTCAACATTGAAAAACAACAACAAATTCAACAACAACCTCAACATTTAAAAAGTACAACAACCTCAACATTGAAAAACACCAACAAATTCAACAACAACCTCAACATTGAAAAACGCCAACAAATTCAACAACAACCTCAACATTGAAAAACACCAACAAACTCAACAACAACCTCAACATTGAAAAACAACAACAACCTCAACATTGAAAAACACCAACAAATTCAACAGACAACTTCAACATTGAAAAACACCAACAAGTTCAACAACAACCTCAACATTGAAAAACAACAACAACGCCCAACATTGAAAAACACCAACAAATTCAACAACAACCTCAACATTGAAAAACAACAACAACCTCAACATTGAAAAACACCAACAAATTCGACAACAACCTCAACATTGAAAAACACCAACAAATTCAACAACAACCTCAGCATTGAAAAACAACAACAACCTCAACATTGAAAAACACCAACAAATTCAACAACAACCTCAACATTGAAAAACGCCAACAAATTCAACAACAACCTCAACATTGAAAAACAGCAACAACCTCAACAACAACCTCAACATTGAAAAACAACAACAACCTCAACATTGAAAAACACCAACAAATTCAACAACAACCTCAACATTGAAAAACACCAACAAATTCAACAACAACTTCAACATTGAAAAACAACAACAACCCCAACATTGAAAAACACCAACAAATTCAACAACAACCTCAACATTGAAAAACAACAACAACCTCAACATTGAAAAACAACAACAAGGCTCATCATGGAAAAACACCAACAAATTCAACAACAACCTCAACATTGAAAAACAACAACAAATTCAACAACAACCCCCAACATTTAAAAAGTACAACAACCTCAACATTGAAAAACACCAACAAATTCAACAACAACCTCAACATTGAAAAACGCCAACAAATTCAACAACAACCTCAACATTGAAAAACACCAACAAACTCAACAACAAGCTCAACATTGAAAAACAACAACAACCTCAACATTGAAAAACACCAACAAATTCAACAACAACCTCAACATTGAAAAACAACAACAAACTCATCATTGAAAAACACCTACAAATTGAACAACAACCTCAACATTGAAAAACAACAACAAACTCAACAACAACCTCAACATTGAAAAACAACAACAACCTCAACATTGAAAAACACCAACAAATTCAACAACAACCTCAACATTGAAAAACACCAACAAATTCAACAACAAACTCAAGATTGAAAAACACCAACAAATTCAACAACCTCAACATTGAAAAACAACAACAAGCTCATCATCGGAAAAACACCAACAAATTCAACAACAACCTCAAAATTGAAAAACAACAACAAATTCAACAACAACCCCCAACATTTAAAAAGTACAACAACCTCAACATTGAAAAACACCAACAAATTCAACAACAACCTCAACATTGAAAAACGCCAACAAATTCAACAACAACCTCAACATTGAAAAACACCAACAAACTCAACAACAACCTCAACATTGAAAAACAACAACAACCTCAA